>CACVCL010015223.1:0-261134 GCA_902729485.2 Mus minutoides | reverse complement strand
TAATTTCTCCAAAAGTTCATTTCTTTGTGATTCTAGGAAAAGATAAGAAATTTAAACTATGGTGGGAAGGAGGTTATTACTGCAGGAAACTGACCCTGGTCTGCCTGTTTGTCTTGCAGCTAGAAAGTGTCTCTGCTGGGCTCTCTTCATCATACAAGGACAAGGGTGCACTCATGGCTTTCAGAGGAATTCCTGTACGTATCACCCATAAGCCTTTGTGTGCTGGAGACACGGGAAGGTGTAGACTCCAGGGGCTCACGCTCTGGGAAAGCACAAACCTGCCACACAGAGAGTGTCTGTCTGAGATCACACCACCCAGAGGATGAGTGTAGAATACACTGGGGATGCCAGCAGCACAGCACAGCCTCAGGGGGGCGGGCTTGTGCTTATTTACCATTCAACAAGGCAGATGCATGTCTCCCACATTACCCAACTGCAACAAACTCACAGCCAAAGTTTGCCAGGAGCCCCACTCCTAAGAATCACTTTTAGCCAGGCAGTGGTGGCGCACGCCTTTAACCCCAGCTCTAGGGAGACAGAGGCAGGCAGATCTCTGAGTTCAAGGCCAGCCTGGTCTACAAAGTGAGTTCCAGGATGGCCAGGGCTACAAGGAGAAACCCTGTCTTGGGAAAGAAAACAAACAAAAAGGAATCACTTTTAGGCTGGAGGAGGTAGTGCAGGCCTATAAGTCCAAGCATTTTAGAGTTTAAGGCAAGAAAATAAGAGTGTGTGTGTCACACACACACACACACACACACACGGAGTGATGAAATAGCTCAGACAGCTCAGTCAGTACAGCTTTGGTCTCTAGAATGTAAGTAAAGCCAGGCGTGGTGTGTGCTGTGGAGGCAGAGGCAGCAGAATCTTGGGGTTCATTGGGCAGCTAGGCTAGCCAAATCAGGGAGCCCCAGGTCCCAGTGAGAGTCCCTGTTGCCAAATACAAAGTGGAAATCTTCTGAGAACACCCAAGGTCATGTTGACCTCTGGCCTACATGAATGTGTGTGCACACACGCACACATTTTTAATATCAGTCCATCAGAATAGAGTCTTTCAGCCTCTGTTTTCCAGAAGATGGGTGGATGGGAAGAGCTGTGCGTGGGGAGACATGGACCCTACCCTCACTTTAAAGCCTCCTGCCCCTGCAGATCTCGGAGCTGAGGAACCATGGCATTCTCCAGGCCCTGACAGCGGAAACTAACGGGTGGCAGCCAAGTGGTAAGGACCCGAGGGCCCTGGGGGGTCTGTCTGGGTGAGACCCAGGTCAGAGCCTCCAAGAAGCCACTTACCGTGGTCTGAATCAGCCACGCTCTTGCGCTCTCTTTCAGAATTCTGTAGGTTTATCATTTCCCATCAAAACTTAGAAGCAACCCTGGGTTAGGAGCTAGGTTATCCATGGGTGGTTTGTTGTGTGCTTTTGGGCAAGCCATGTATGTAATCATGTCTGATGATAGTGAAAAAACTAAAAATTATATTCGTCTTCTGTCTGTCTGTCTGTCTGTCTGTCTGTCTGTCATTTATGGGGAAGGGGATAGGCCAGAGTTGTTGGAGTCAGTCCCCTTCTTGTGCCAAGAGGATCCCAGGGATGACCTCAGGTCGTCTGCCTTGGCGGCACTGAGCCATTCTGCTGATCCAGCTGTGGGAATGTGAACATCTCTCATCATCATGGACGGTGTGAAAATGAGGCAGCACAGGCACAAAAAAAAAAAAAAAAAAAAAAATGAGGAAGCACGAGCGAGAGGCTTCGGGAAGTCTCCACTCTGCTCTGTGCAAGGTGTTTGCTACCTCCATACTCTCAACTCAAGCCATGTCCTCCATAGTGTTTTGGTTTTTGGTTTTTGGTTTTTGGTTTTTGGTTTTTGGTTTTTGGTTTTTGGTTTTTGGTTTTTGGTTTTTTGAGATAGGGTTTCTCAGTATAGCCCTGGCTGTCCTGAAACTCACTTTGTAGACCAGGCTGGCTTCTAACTCAGAAACCCGCCTGCCACTGCCTCCCGAGTGCTGGGATTAAAGGTGTGCGCCACCACGCCCGGCTCCATAGTGTATTTTTTTTTTTCTCACTCCAGCCAGCCCCGCTCGCTCCGGTCGGTCCCGCTTGCTCAGTCCCTGCTCTCTCCGGTCCAATGATTCATTTATTATTATTCATAAGTACACTATAGCTGACTTAAGATGTACCAGAGGAGGGTGTCAGATCTCATTACGGGTGGTTGTAAGCCACCATGTGGTTGCTGGGATTTGAACTCAGGACCTTGGGAAGAGCAGTCGGATGCTCTTACCTGCTGAGCCATCTCGCCAGCCCCCATAGTGTATTTTAAAGAAAGATATTCTCATATTGCGAATGATGTTGGAGATGCATCCTCTGGTGTAAACTCTGGCTCCTTTACATATGTGGCCTGGAACTCACTGCTTAACCTTTCTACTCACCCTCTCTCCTGCTAGAAAACAAAGATAGACAGGGGTTGGGGACAGCAGTGGAATGCTGGCCTGGCTTGTGCTGTGGATCCCAGCACTCTGAAGGGGTGGCCACAGCAGGAGCAGGAATTGCTCCCAGCAGGACCTTCCTGGGCCAACAAACCCAGTAAGAATTAATGAGATAGCACAGAGCACACTACAGTATACTTTGTAGTGAGCATCCAGTCACATACACCTTTTTGGATGTTTCTTAAGAAGGTTTTTTTTTTTTTTTTTTTCTTTTTAATGGGTGGGTGTTTTGACTGCATGTGTGTCTGTGCACCACTTTCATTCAATGCCTGCAGAGGCAAGAAGTCGGCATCAGATCCCTGGAACTGGAGTTAGAGACAGTGATGAGCTGTTATGTGGGTTCTGCAAATCAAACCCAGGTCCTCTAGAACAGCAGCCAGTGCTCTTAACTACTGAGCCATCCATCTCTCTAGCCCGTTGATGGTATACATTTTGTGTGTGTGTGTGTGTGTGATTTTAGAGACAGGCTTTCTCTGTGTAGTCCTGGCTGTCCTGGAACTCACTCTGTAGACCAGGCTGGCCTCAAACTCAGAAATCCTCTGCCTCCCAAGTGCTGGGATTAAAGGCGTGCGCCAACACTGCCCTGCTTACATTCTTTAATCTTTAAATGCTACACAATACTGGGAATGTAGCTTGGTGGTAGAACATTTAGGTCTAGTTTGCCCATGGCCCTATGTTGTTTGGTGTTTTGAAACACGCACACAATATTACTTCCATGCCAGAGTTAGATTCCCAGGACCCATGTGCACTGTGGAATAGACACTCTCACACATAATAAATAAATGTAATTTAAAAACTTTTGTTTTGAGACAGAGTTTCTCTGTGTAGCTCTCTATTCTAGAACTAGCTCTGTAGACCAGACTGGCCTGGAACTCAGAGGCCCACCTATTTCTGCCTCCCAAGTGCTGTCTCAAAAAAACAAACAAAAAAGTAATGCTCTGCGCACGCCTTTAATCCCAGCACTCGGGAGGCAGAGGCAGGTGGATTTCTGAGTTCGAGGCCAGCCTGGTCTACAAAGTGAGTTCCAGGACAGCCAGGGCTATACAGAGAAACCCTGTCTCGAAAACAAACAAACAAACAAACAAACAAACAAAAAGTAATGCTCTTGGCTAATTTCCATTTACAGAATGACTGAATCAGTGCTGTTTGTTTGATGGATAAATGGGAGCGACAAGATAATCGAGTCAATTAAATACTAAAAGAAAAATAAAAAATGTGAGCTGGAGCCGAGAGTGGTGGCGCATGCCTTTAATCCCAGCACTTGGGAGGCAGAGGCAGGCAGATTTCTGAGTTCGAGGCCAGCCTGGTCTACAAAGTGAGTTCCAGGCCAGCCAGGGCTACACAGAGAAACCCTGTCTCGAAAAACCAGAAAAAAAAAAAAGTGAGTTGCATTAGTTATTCTAGAGATAATTGGCTTTACACACACACACACATACACATACACACACCCTCCTGTGGGTCCCATTTCAGGATTGTCTTCAGATCTAGCCAGGAAGGCCAGTCTGGTTCCAAGAGGACAGGGACAGTGCATACAGTGTAGTCATCTCTCAGGCACCAGATGGTTAAGGCTACCTCAGACCTTGAACTTTCTGTTACATAACTCTTGTAATGGCCCTGTCCTGGTGGCCAAGGTTTCTTCTGTTCCTGGCTCACCGACTCGGTAAGATTGCTTGTAGGTGAAAAGTCACAGGGTTAAAGATAGGTTAAAGACGGATGATAAAGTTACTGGAGAGCAGAGTCAAAGGTAGGAAGGCGGCTGTGCTCCGCCCCACCAGCCTTTCCCCTGTCAGGCCACACATCTCACTTGTTTTTTGTTTTCTGGTTTTTGTGTAGATCAGATTGGCCTTGAACTTGCCGTGATCCCCCTGCCTCTGCCTCCTTAATGCTGGGATTACAGGAGTGTGCTATATGGCTCACTTTCTCTCTTTTTTTACAGGATTGCTTGTTATGCGTATGTTGTGTGTTCACAGCAGGCAGTGAATGTCTCTGAGTGCCTGTGAAGGCCAGAAGAAGGTGTTGGATGCTTTGAAGCTAGCATTACGAGTGGCTTTGTGCTGCTGGTGTGGGTGCTGGGAACCAAGCACAGATCCTTTGGAAGAGCAGCAGCTGCTCTTAGCTGCTAAGCCCTCTCTCCAGCCTTTCCTTTCTTGGAGGGGAGCTGACAACCAAACCCACAGCCCGGCTCTTGCTAGGCAGATGCTCTGAGACAAACCCCTAACCCAACGGGGTTACTCATTCTTCTCTTTTTGTTCAGCCACTCTGTCCCTCATTTTTTTTTATCTCCCACAGTCTTGTGTGCTAAGGGTTGAACTTTGTTTCTCTACTCATGCAAGACTAAGTTCTGTTGACTTTATACAGCTCAGAGTCTCAGTGTCTGCCTCCCCAAGGCTGGGAGTAGTAAGGTAGAACTCCTCCCTAGCAGTAGAGCAGGTTGGGACCCTGAATCTATTTGCCCCCATCCTCTGACTTGCTGGCCCCGGGACCACGACTGTATCAATATAGTGAACACTTGTTGAACTCCTACCCCCCAGGCTACATACCCATGTTAGAAGTTGCAGGATTGCCTCACACTCTCGTTCCTGTGAGAACTCAGATGATTAAATAATTTGGCAAAAAGTACAGCTAGTAAGCAGCAGCGATGAACCCTGCCCTCCTCTTCCAGCCGATTTTTGCCCAGTTGTCGTCGGCATTTGATAGTGATTTATTTAATCTGCAAGTCTATTCTATCAATCCGGTTTTCATGACTGCGACATCGTAGCAGAGGCTGGGTAATTTTATGTGGAATAGAGGTTTAAGCAAGCATGGTGGCACATGCCTGTGTTTCCAGCACTTGGGAGGTAGAGGCAGAAAGATCAGGAGTTCAAGGTTACTCTTGGCTAGATAGTGAATTCAAGACCCCCCCAGTGCTGCATGAGACCCTACCTAAGAAGCAAAGAAACAGAATTTCGTTGAAATTTATCCGTCTCAAGATCAAGGGGCTGGGGCTGGTGTACTGCCTGAAGTTGGAGTCCTAGATCGGTACATTCTATCACATGACAAAAGAGAGGGAACTTTGAAAGTGTCCCTTCTGGCTCCTCCTTCCTGTTTTATTCTGATGTCGAGTCTTACCATGTACACCATGCTGGCCTTGAACTCACAGAGCTCAGCCTGCCTCTGACTTCCAAGTGCTGGGATTAAAGAAGCACACCGTCATGCCTGGCTTTTTTTTTTTTAATTGTATGAACTGTAATTTTTATAAAAGCCAAAGTCAAGTCTTCTGGCCAGTACAAAAGATATACCCAGGCCACAGAGCCTATTTGCCCAAGGTCACTGCAAGTCAAGAGTTCTCCTAAACTAAAAGGTTTGATTCTATGGCAGATTGAGCAATGACTTGTTTCATATTCTTTTCTCTTTTCTTTTCTTTTCTTTTCTTTTTTTATATTTATTTATTTATTTATTTATTTATTTATTTATTTATTTTTGAGACAGGGTTTCTCTGTGTAGCTCTGGCAGTCCTGCAACTCACTTTGTAGACCAGGCTGGCCTCGAACTCAGAAATCTGCCTGCCTCTGCCTCCCGAGTGCTGGGATTACAGGCATGTGCCACCACGCCTGGCTTGTTTTTTGTTTTTAGATTTACTTATTTACTATATGTAAGTACACTGTAACTGTCTTCAGACACTCCGGAAGAGGGTGTCATATCTCATTATGGATGGTTGTGAGCCACCATGTGGTTGCTGGGATTTGAACTCAGGACCTTTAGAAGAGCAGTCGGTGCTCATAACCACTGAGCCATCTCTCCGGCCCCTCTGGTTTTCTTAAAGTGCTTCTGGTGTCCTTCCTGGTTTCTCCAAAGGATTCAGACACAATAACTTGATGTAATCTTTGCTGCTTCCTGAAGGCCATTGGATAGCTGTGGGGTCAGGGAGGGGCTCTGTGACAGGGGCTTCAGGCCCAGAGCTCACAGAGCCTCCTTTTCTCATCGTTGCAGTTGTCAGTGAAGAGGTGCTCAGAGCCCAGGAAGAGTGGGAAGTGGTGGACACCATCCATCCAGACATAGGTAAGTGTGGAAACAAACGGCTACCAGCAGAAGCCACACCAGCCAGCGCACCTGTGACCGGGACTAGAAGATGAGTCCTTGACCACTCTCATTCTAGTTATTTGACATCAAATAGAATCTTATCCACAAATCCTGAAAGGACGTCCTACTACGTGACATAGAGAAGGAACACTGCAGGGCAAGGAGGCCATTGTTGCTCACCCTACAGCCAGTGCCAAGGGAGGACAAGAGAGCCTAGTCAGGGTTAGCCCCTGAAGGGTGGGGACAAGGATGGAGGCCCTGCCGGGGCAGTGAGGGCCCCTATAGAAGATATCTGCTGGCAGTCTCTGAAGGCTGGGGACAATTGTCTCAGGTCCATTTCTGACAAATTTAGTGGGAGACTAGAGACCATCTGGTTCTCACCCAAACTTCACCAAGCTAAGGAGAGATGTCACAGTAACTGATAACACCCACCGCCTATATTGCTGGTGACAAGTTAGCAGCTAGTGCTTGGTTTAGAGGTGACAACCAGTGGATATTTGCTAATAGGACAACCACTCTTCTGAGTCTTTGGACATCTTCTCTTTTATCTAGAGAGTGGAGTCCGCTCCCAGCAGCCTGGCCAGCTCATCTCCTTCAGTGAGGCCCTGGAGCACTTCCAGAGTGTGGACCTTTCCTCTTTCAAGGTATGGCTGCGGGGAAGTGTGCTCCTGCATGCTTGGGCACGGAGCCCTCTCACCTAAGAAACCCTGAGGTGTAGGATCTAAGATAGACAAAGAACCCGATTTGATGGCTCACACCTCTAATACCAGCATTACAAAGGCAAGAAGACTGCCCCATGCTTTAGACCAGCTCCAAAATGTGCCCCAAGCAGGTGCCTTGTGGTGGTCAGAGGGCGTTGGCTGCTCTGTAACTGGAGTTACAGGTGGTTTGTGTTTCAGAGCTAGGAACCGAACCCAGGGCTTTTGGAAGAACAGGCACTCTTACCCCATGAGCCAGCTCTGAGAACCCATGGTTCATGTAGGGTCCTGCTAACCTTTGTGGAATGGGGCCTGAGGAAATCTGGCAGTCCAGGGATTCAGACCATGTGCAAATACCCCCATGTTTTCCCCTCTTAGGGATGGGAATTATGGAGTTAAAGTCCAAGTAGCTCTTGGGAGGCAAGACAAACTGTCCGGGAAGCAGGGCACTAATGATTCATGGCAGATGGAGGGAAATTCCCTGGAGGAGCCAGAAGCTGTTTGTAAATTTCATTACATTTATTTATTTTTGAAACAAAGTCTAATTAGGCAGCCCTGGCTGAACTGGAACTCTCGGTGTTGCCAGGGCTGGTGATAAACTCAAGGCAACTAATTCTTCTGCCTCAGCCTCTCGAGTGTTAGCATTATAGGCATGCACTGCCATTCCCAATATAATTTAGAAATGTAGGAAATCTGCTGAGGGCTGGAGAGATAGACAGCTTAGCTGTTAAAAGCATGAGCTTTTGCAGGGGACTGGGTTGCTATCCCAGCACCTTCATGTCAGCTCACCACCCTTCATTTTCCCAGTGCCAGGGATTCCACACCCTCCTCTGCTCACTTCAGGCCCACCTCAGGCACCGGCATGTGCATACTGTTCAGACATACATAGGGGCTTTTTCAGAACTAGCTGTTGACTGACCAGTGAGCCTCAGCGCGCATGCACATACAATAAAATAAATCTTTTTAAAAAGGTGTGGATACTAAGTATGATGGCACACATGTGTAATTCCAGCACTCAGGAGGCTGAGGCAGAGAGATCGTAAGTCCAATGCCAGCCTGGGCTACATAGAAATACTTTGTCTCAAAAAGCTGTTTTGATCTACAAGCCCAGTGATCCAAGTGTGATCCCCAGAACCATGTAAAGATGCGAAGTGAGAGCTGACACCACAGTGTCCTCTGATCTCCATACATCTCTCTCTCTCTCTCTCTCTCTCTCTCTCTCTCTCTCTCTCTCACACACACACACACACACACACACACACACACACACACACTAATAATAAAGCGGGGTTAGGGAAAAGAGTCTGAGGGATAAGGAGTCTGAGGGCTTTTGTGGGGTGTGTTGAGCGACCTGTAGTAAGGTTAGCAGGATGTGGTTTCAGATATTCACCTAAAGCCTAGATCATCAGAGGGGTTAAAGAGACAGAAACTTATACAGGAGGCCAGAAGATGCCAAAACCCAGAACCTTATAAGGCAGGCAGTGGTGACCCTGGCTTTGGGAGCCAGCATGAAGTAGTTTAGGAGGGACATCTGACTCACGAGTGCTCACTGGCCCTAGCGTCAGTGGAAGTGTGGAAGAGCTGAATTCTGGGATTCATATCCTCGGAGAAACAGAGAGCCGTATGAAGGGCGGACACCTGGCTTCTCCCTGACCGTATCAGGCATGACATGGTCATGCGGACAGAACCGAGCCTCACTGGTCAATCAGTAGCTAGTTCTGAAAAAGCCCAGGAGACCACATGCTGGGACTGCCTCCACCGAAGGACATCCTGCAAAGAATCTGGGAGCTGGGAGTGCTTGCCTTGGGAGTCTCACTGCCGCCTCCTGGCTCCTCCTTCTCCAGGTCCAAACACAAGCTGACGGACAGTCACTGGTTGATAAAAGTTTGAGTAGATTGTCTGTTCTTTCCTTTTCAGAAAAGAATCCAGCCCACTATTCAAAGGACTGGGCTCGCCGCCCTCCGGCATTGCCTCTTCGGGCCGCCAAAGCTTCACCAGGGTCTTCGGGAAGAAAGAGACTTGGTTCTCACCATTGCTCAGTGTGAGTGCTAGGGGCAACCCCAGGGCATATGCTCAGGCTCTTGTCCATTCCAGTTGCCATGAGAACAGGAAGGATGTTCTTCCTGGATGCTGTAGCATGTCTTGACATTGTTCAGTGTCCCATCCTCCCGGAAGCGTTGGTTTCTCCTTGGGAACAGCCTAGTAGAAAGTGTGTGTGTTTTGGGGCAGGTGGCCTGGACAGCCAAAACCCAACACATGGCCGAGTGCTCCAGACCATCTACAAGAAGCTGACTGGCTCCAAGTTCGACTGTGCCCTTCACGGAGATCATTGGGAAGACCTGGGCTTCCAGGGTGAGAGAAAAGCGCCCGCCCATCTTGCTTTCCCTGTCTGATTGCTTCCAGAGGGAGAGGCCATCTTGAGGAGGGACGTCCAGGAGGGTATGAAGACTCGAGGGCCTCAGGAGGAGCACACGGGAGTGTGCCAAGTATGGCTGAGGGGAAGAAGAGAGGGATGAGGAACTTGTCATTTGGAGCTCTGCCCTCTGTCAGGAGGCGCTTTAGTGGCACACATGGGAGTGATGTCATTTGAATCTGGTTTGCTTGTGCTGTGCCTGATGTGTGTGGTGCTGGACCTCTAGCCCAGGCCTTTGGTGCGTGCCTGCTGAGCTGTCTGACCATTGAGCTGCTTCCTCAGCCTGGACTATTTTCCCCCCAAATCCTATCACTACATTTGTAAATAAGAAACTGTATTACAGGACACGGCTGTACACACCTTTAATCTCAGCACTCAGGAGGCAGAAGCAGGCAGATCTCTGTGAGTTTGACAGAGCAAGTCCCAGGTCAGCCAGGGCTGTCGTAGCTGTCTAACAGTTGTAACAGATTTCCACACATTTTACTAGGGGATGTGGCTTAGTTGTAGGGCATGCTCCTAGCATGCGTGAAGCCCTGCGTTCAGTCCCCAGCACCCCATAAAGTGACACAGTCTCATACACATGCACTTCCAGCACTGGAGAAATGGAGGCAGTGGGTCAGAAGTCATATCAGCTGCATAGCAGGTTGGAGGCCAGCCTGGATTTTGCCGTGTGCTGTGTTCCTAGATTCTGAGGTTCAGAGTGTGGTCATCTTTGGAAGTAGGGATTATCCTGACCATCAGAACGCTCAGGTACTTGGTCCCTCGCTGAGAAGGAAGAAGAAGAGAAAGGGGGAGGAGGAAGAAGAGGAGGAAGAAGAGGAGGAGGAGTGGGGCCATGCGTGTCACTGTGGTGTTCGGTTGGAATGGGTTGGATGTTATCTAAGGTGGGTGGGTCTCACTGTGCTGCCCTTTTCCTCCTAATCATTTGGCTAGAGAGGTTTTCTGGAACCTTTGTGGTCTGCTCTTATCTGTTTCCTGTTGCTATCACAAAATACTTAATGTATAGAAAATAGCAGCTTATTTGGCTCATGATTCTGATGGTGTGATATCTAAAAGCATGGCCCCAGAATCTCCTCGACATGAGTTGAGGGCGGTCTTACTGTATCACAACATGGAGATACGAGAGAAAGGGTAGGCCTNTTCTGGAACCTTTGTGGTCTGCTCTTATCTGTTTCCTGTTGCTATCACAAAATACTTAATGTATAGAAAATAGCAGCTTATTTGGCTCATGATTCTGATGGTGTGATATCTAAAAGCATGGCCCCAGAATCTCCTCGACATGAGTTGAGGGCGGTCTTACTGTATCACAACATGGAGATACGAGAGAAAGGGTAGGCCTGTGTCAGTTAGAGATACTCCTCCTCTTCTATCTGTCTGCTGGCTATGCAGACAATGATAACTTTAAATATCTCATCCTCCTAAGTTCTGGGAAGACTGGCATATTGACAAACATGTGCAGGGCTCTCATCCCCCTCTAACCCAGCAGAGCCAGTGTCAGTGATCCAGCTATGTCCTGGGTTCTCAAGGGATCAGGATAGCTTTCTTGCTCACTGTTACACCCTGGTTCCCACCACAGGAGCAAACCCAGCCACAGACCTCCGGGGGGCAGGCTTCCTGGCCCTCCTGCACCTACTCTACCTGGTCATGGACTCAAAGACGTTGCTGATGGCCCAGGAGATCTTCCGCCTGTCTCATCACCATATCCAGGTAGGGTTCTGGTGGGAAGACAAAGGCTGAGGACTGCACAGTCCAGTGTCTGGATGGCAGAGATAAGCTAGGAATGGCTTCTCTGTCAGATGCCTTGGAATCTGGGCTCAGCCGTTCACTAGCAAATTCCTGAATGTCTCAGAACTTTGATTTCATTACCTGCAAGATGGAAATCATAAAGCCTTGTCTTCACTTCTGTGGCTGTGGTGAAGCTAGTGAGGAAGGAAGAGTTTGGTTTTGCTCACAGTTTGAGGCTACAGGACCCGAGTGCCAGGGGAGTCACAGCAGCTGGAACATGGGAGGCAGCTGGCCACATTGCACCACAGTCCAGAAACAGAGCAGTCACTGCAAGAATGTAAAGTGTCCAGCTGCTTTGTCCGTTTCATGTGGTTCTAGATTCCCTGCCCACAATTAAGATGAGAGTCTCCTTACCAACAACATAATCAAGACAATCTGTTGTCAGCTTGCCCCCAGGCCCATATCCCAGGCAATTTCAGACATTGGCCATTAGTCAACATTAACCACCATCATGACTGTTAGCTCCAGTCGTCTATGATCAGATGCACTAGGCACATAGAGGGGTTGCTGCTTCCGGTATTGGTAGCTTCTTTCTTGGTCTTATCATCAGCCCAGTGATGGTTTGGGTAGCCCCCTAGTAGCTCCTGCCCTTTGGAAATAGGTCTGATGATTTTTCCCATGTAGTGAAAGATAGTATTCCCTCCAGAGAAGACAGATGTGGCCTGCTTCCTCCCATTGACCTCCCCTAATTCCTGGGGCCAGCAATTAATTTGTTCAGTGAACAAAGATCTCTTCCGAATCCCCACCCCCCCTCATAGATATGTTTTATGATACTTGGGATGAGTCAGAGAACGAAACAGACCAGGATCCTTCCAGCAGAGATGACAAGACAATACACTGAATGAATTCCAGAATCCATTAGAAGGGTGTTACATAAGGTAGGGACACAGTGGTCAGTGGTGGGGTCAGGGCAGCTCTCAGGAGATAAATGGAGCCTAGAAGGAGGTGGCATGTTGGCCAGGCCTGTGTCTGAGGTGCCTGGGGTTCCAGAGGGTGCAGCAGGAGCAAAGGTCACAAGGAAGGGGCATGCTGAGGATGAGTAGAAGGAACATGGCACGAGGTGTTAGAAGAGGTCACCAAGGAAGCAGGCCAGAGAGCAGGATTCCAGGTCTGCCCCTGTGTTTCATCAGGTGCAAAGCTAGAACAGCATAATATGTGCCGCCTTACCGGGCTCTTATCAACTGCGAGGGGAAGCACAATTTCTAAGGAAGTCCCTTGTGATCATCCAAGATTGGGGGGGGGTGCAATGGATTGGCACAGAGAAATTTCAATGTAGATGAAATAAAATAGATTCATGAGTGGCTCTAAGAGAGTGGGAGCAGCATGGGTTTGATGCACTGGACATAGGGTAGTCAGGAGCATGGGTTTGATGGACATAGGGTAGACAGGAGCAGTGTGGTTTGATGGACATAGGGTAGTCAGGAGCATGGGTTTGATGGACATAGGGTAGACAGCAGTGTGGTTTGATGCAGTGGACACAGGGTTAGGATTTAGGGCAAGGAGGAAGTCAGTGATTTTTTTAAAAAAAACTAAGGACAGCTAGGGGGAAAAAAAACCAGGCATGTTGATGTACACCTTTAATCCCAGAACTCAGGAGGCAGAGGCAGGAGGATTTCTGTGACTCTGAGGCAGCATGGACAGCATATAGGTCAGCTAAGACTCTATAGTATAGCTCTGTCTCTAAAAATAAACCCAAAACAAAACAAAAAACAGAAGTACCATAAAGAAAAAGTAGGAGCTAGAGAGGTAGCTCAGTGGTTAAGAACACTGACTGCTCTTCTAGAGAGCCCAGGTTTAACTCCCAGCACCTACATGATGGTTTGAAATCGTCTGGGCCTCCAATTCCAGGGCACCTGACACTCTCTTCTGCTCTCCTCAAGCGCAGGCATCCATGTAGTGCACAGACATACACTCAAGCAAACCACATAAAAAATTAATAAGACTAAGTGTGGTGGCACATGACTGATCCCTGCAAGGCTACACACAGTGACTTGCAGGGGTTGGAAATGTAGCTGTGAAAGACCACGTACCGAGCAGGCACAGGGTACTGTGTTCAATCCCTAGTACTACCACTCTGTAGACCAGGCTGGCCTCGAACTCAGAAATCCGCTAGCCTCTGCCTCCCGAGTGCTGGGATTAAAGGCGTGCGCCACCACGCCGGCTTATTTTGTTAATTTTTGAGTCAGCATTTCCCTCTGTTGTCCAGGCTGTCTTGGAACTCACTGGGTAGCCCAGATTGTCCTTAAATACAAAGTGATCCTCCTGTTCCAGCCCCCCTGGTGGTAAGATCACATGTGTGAGGGCGCCTTATGTCAAGTAGCTATTGTTAGGAAATTTCAAATGTACAGAAAAGTTGTAAGTGGGAAGTATTGTGTGACAACAGACAGCATCAGAGCCTTGGGGTGTGCGACACAGCTCAGTTGGTAGAGGGCTTGCCTAGAGTGCACAAAGCCCTGCGTTCAGTTCCGTTCTAGCCAGAGAATGTCTGTGGCACACGGATTCCCAGTTTTGAATGAGTGAGTTTATTAAGCATATAACAAGCATAGATAAAAGGATAAATATCAAGTAACAGATGAGTGTTCATCAAATCAGGCAGTTACCACATTCAGCAGAAATGGGGACCCTGGGGCTGGTGAGATGGCTCAGCGGGTAAGAGCACCCGACTGCTCTTCCGAAGGTGATAAGTTCAAATCCCAGCATCCACATGGTGGCTCACAACCATCCGTAACGAGATCTGGCGCTCTCTTCTGGAGTGTCTGAAGACGGCTACAGTGTACTTACATATAATAAATAAAANTTCTGGAACCTTTGTGGTCTGCTCTTATCTGTTTCCTGTTGCTATCACAAAATACTTAATGTATAGAAAATAGCAGCTTATTTGGCTCATGATTCTGATGGTGTGATATCTAAAAGCATGGCCCCAGAATCTCCTCGACATGAGTTGAGGGCGGTCTTACTGTATCACAACATGGAGATACGAGAGAAAGGGTAGGCCTCCTCTTCTATCTGTCTGCTGGCTATGCAGACAATGATAACTTTAAATATCTCATCCTCCTGGCTCTATCTCCTAAGTTCTGGGAAGACTGGCATATTGACAAACATGTGCAGGGCTCTCATTCCCCTCTAACCCAGCAGAGCCAGTGTCAGTGATCCAGCTATGTCCTGGGTTCTCAAGGGATCAGGATAGCTTTCTTGCTCACTGTTACACCCTGGTTCCCACCACAGGAGCAAACCCAGCCACAGACCTCCGGGGGGCAGGCTTCCTGGCCCTCCTGCACCTACTCTACCTGGTCATGGACTCAAAGACGTTGCTGATGGCCCAGGAGATCTTCCGCCTGTCTCATCACCATATCCAGGTAGGGTTCTGGTGGGAAGACAAAGGCTGAGGACTGCACAGTCCAGTGTCTGGATGGCAGAGATAAGCTAGGAATGGCTTCTCTGTCAGATGCCTTGGAATCTGGGCTCAGCCATTCACTAGCAAATTCCTGAATGTCTCAGAACTTTGATTTCATTACCTGCAAGATGGAAATCATAAAGCCTTGTCTTCACTTCTGTGGCTGTGGTGAAGCTAGTGAGGAAAGAAGAGTTTGGTTTTGCTCACAGTTTGAGGCTACAGGACCCGAGTGCCAGGGGAGTCACAGCAGCTGGAACATGGGAGGCAGCTGGCCACATTGCACCACAGTCCAGAAACAGAGCAGTCACTGCAAGAATGTTAAGTGTCCAGCTGCTTTGTCCGTTTCATGTGGTTCTAGATTCCCTGCCCACAATTAAGATGAGAGTCTCCTTACCAACAACATAATCAAGACAATCTGTTGTCAGCTTGCCCCCAGGCCCATATCCCAGGCAATTTCAGACATTGGCCATTAGTCAACATTAACCACCATCATGACTGTTAGCTCCAGTCGTCTATGATCAGATGCACTAGGCACATAGAGGGGTTGCTGCTTCCGGTATTGGTAGCTTCTTTCTTGGTCTTATCATCAGCCCAGTGATGGTTTGGGTAGCCCCCTAGTAGCTCCTGCCCTTTGGAAATAGGTCTGATGATTTTTCCCATGTAGTGAAAGATAGTATTCCCTCCAGAGAAGACAGATGTGGCCTGCTTCCTCCCATTGACCTCCCCTAATTCCTGGGGCCAGCAATTAATTTGTTCAGTGAACAAAGATCTCTTCCGAATCCCCACCCACCCTCATAGATATGTTTTATGATACTTGGGATGAGTCAGAGAACGAAACAGACCAGGATCCTTCCAGCAGAGATGACAAGACAATACACTGAATGAATTCCAGAATCCATTAGAAGGGTGTTACATAAGGTAGGGACACAGTGGTCAGTGGTGGGGTCAGGGCAGCTCTCAGGAGATAAATGGAGCCTAGAAGGAGGTGGCATGTTGGCCAGGCCTGTGTCTGAGGTGCCTGGGGTTCCAGAGGGTGCAGCAGGAGCAAAGGTCACAAGGAAGGGGCATGCTGAGGATGAGTAGAAGGAACATGGCACGAGGTGTTAGAAGAGGTCACCAAGGAAGCAGGCCAGAGAGCAGGATTCCAGGTCTGCCCCTGTGTTTCATCAGGTGCAAAGCTAGAACAGCATAATATGTGCCGCCTTACCGGGCTCTTATCAACTGCGAGGGGAAGCACAATTTCTAAGGAAGTCCCTTGTGATCATCCAAGATTGGGGGGGGGGTGCAATGGATTGGCACAGAGAAATTTCAATGTAGATGAAATAAAATAGATTCATGAGTGGCTCTAAGAGAGTGGGAGCAGCATGGGTTTGATGCACTGGACATAGGGTAGTCAGGAGCATGGGTTTGATGGACATAGGGTAGACAGGAGCAGTGTGGTTTGATGGACATAGGGTAGTCAGGAGCATGGGTTTGATGGACATAGGATAGACAGGAGTGTGGGTTTGATGCAGTGGACATAGGGTAGACAGGAGGATGGGTTTGATGGACATAGGGTAGACAGGAGTGTGGGTTTGATGCAATGGACATAGGGTAGACAGCAGTGTGGTTTGATGCAATGGACACAGGGTTAGGATTTAGGGCAAGGAGGAAGTCAGTGATTTTTTTTTAAAAAACTAAGGACAGCTAGGGGGAAAAAAAACCAGGCATGTTGATGTACACCTTTAATCCCAGAACTCAGGAGGCAGAGGCAGGAGGATTTCTGTGACTCTGAGGCAGCATGGACAGCATATAGGTCAGCTAAGACTCTATAGTATAGCTCTGTCTCTAAAAATAAACCCAAAACAAAACAAAAAACAGAAGTACCATAAAGAAAAAGTAGGAGCTAGAGAGGTAGCTCAGTGGTTAAGAACACTGACTGCTCTTCTAGAGAGCCCAGGTTTAACTCCCAGCACCTACATGATGGTTTGAAATCGTCTGGGCCTCCAATTCCAGGGCACCTGACACTCTCTTCTGCTCTCCTCAAGCGCAGGCATCCATGTAGTGCACAGACATACACTCAAGCAAACCACATAAAAAATTAATAAGACTAAGTGTGGTGGCACATGACTGATCCCTGCAAGGCTACACACAGTGACTTGCAGGGGTTGGAAATGTAGCTGTGAAAGACCACGTACCGAGCAGGCACAGGGTACTGTGTTCAATCCCTAGTACTACCACTTTGTAGACCAGGCTGGCCTCGAACTCAGAAATCCGCCAGCCTCTGCCTCCCGAGTGCTGGGATTAAAGGCGTGCGCCACCACGCCGGCTTATTTTGTTAATTTTTGAGTCAGCATTTCCCTCTGTTGTCCAGGCTGTCTTGGAACTCACTGGGTAGCCCAGATTGTCCTTAAATACAAAGTGATCCTCCTGTTCCAGCCCCCCTGGTGGTAAGATCACATGTGTGAGGGCACCTTATGTCAAGTAGCTATTGTTAGGAAATTTCAAATGTACAGAAAAGTTGTAAGTGGGAAGTATTGTGTGACAACAGACAGCATCAGAGCCTTGGGGTGTGCGACACAGCTCAGTTGGTAGAGGGCTTGCCTAGAGTGCACAAAGCCCTGCGTTCAGTTCTGTTCTAGCCAGAGAATGTCTGTGGCACACGGATTCCCTGTTTTGAATGAGTGAGTTTATTAAGCATATAACAAGCATAGATAAAAGGATAAATATCAAGTAACAGATGAGTGTTCATCAAATCAGGCAGTTACCACATTCAGCAGAAATGGGGACCCTGCTCAAACAGTTGTGCTGAAGTACCAGACTGAGAGAGTCCTGGGCAAAGCGGGCGCTTTCTCCATGGGGAAGCTTCCAGCCTCTCCTTCTCACTGCAGGCAGTGTTATCTGTGAGTAAGCAAGAGGGACCTCTGTTAGAGATGGTTTCCTGCCAGTGGTCTCACAGTGCAGTCTCTAATGCCCTTAGGTACTTGGCCTCCCTCCTCCCTCTTACAGGATTGGGAGTCAGGCGGGCCCAGGCCACCTGAGATAAACAGGCCTGAATCTGAGACAGGGACTCCTGTCCTCAAGAGTCAGCTGCCAGCAAGCACAAACTGCACATGACAATTTACCAATATAATTTATATCAGAGGTCCCCGGGACCTGACATGTTAGGGCATACTTGTAAATTCAAGGTCATCCTAGGCTCACAGCAAGTTCAGAGCCAGCCTGGGATATGGGGGACCATCTATCTATCTATCTATCTATCTATCTATCTATCTATCTATCTATCTACTAACAGTAAACATTTGACTTATATAACTATTTTTTTTAAAGATTTTTTAATTTTATATATGAGTACTCTAGCTGCATGCACACCAGCATGCCAGCAGAGGGCGTCAGATCTCATTACAGATGGTTGTGAGCCACCATGCCGTTGCTGGGGATTGAGCTCAGGACCTCTAAAGAGCCGACAGTGTTCTTAACGGCTGAGCCATCTCACCAGCCCAGGAGACCCCATTTTAAGAAGAGCTTTAACTGAGTATGGTAGCCCACACCTTTAATCCCAGTACTCTGGGAGTCGGAGGCAGAAAGATCCGTTGTGAGTTCAAGGCCAACCAGGTCTACATAGAGAAATCCAGGGCAGCCAAGGTGACATAGTGGAACCCTGTTTCAAAAGGGGGTGGGTGTGGGAATGTGGCTCAGTTGCTAGAGTGCCTGCCTAGCATCCACAGGCTGGTGTTCAGTCTGCAGTGCAAACCAAGCATTGTACTGCACACCTGCGACTCCAGCACTCAGGAGGTAGAGGTCAGATCACAAGTCCGGGTCATCCTGAGCTATGCAGTGACTTAGAAGCCAGCCTTGAATAGCTGAGACCCTGCCCTTAAAAAAAAAAAAAAAAAGAATGCTAGAAGTTTGCAGGGAGGAATGGGGAGAATGGTTTACAAGCAGGATACCACCATCCCTCCACATTTACACACACTCCAGCCCCGGGGTTGAGCGCTGTGAGAAAGGACCATGAATGTCTCATGGTACTGCCTGGAAACTATGTCCCCAGCAGAGCGCCAGGGCCACAAATAGAGTGAATATTTATTCACAGGAACAGTTGCTGGTAATTGGAAGCTAATTATCAAGCTGTGGGCGTCACACATCGAGCACAACACTTGTCCCAGGAACACAGTGGCACATTTGGGATGTAGGGGAAAGGTAAAAGATAGAGACAGACCAAGGGTTGCACGGAGTTTTATTAGGCTTGGAGCACAGGAAACCAGTCATGACCCTGGAGTCCGGGAGAGGGGTGCATAGTAACCACCGGAAGAAATGCAAAGAACCAAGTGACGCTAGATGAGATCATGTATTGATCAGGTAACGGAGGCAGGAAAATCAGTGGTACAAGGTCACCCTCCAAAATACATGGCACATTCCAGGCCAGCCTGGGCTACATGAGACCCTGTCTCAAAAATAAGATGGGCCTGATATTTTTGAGATAAATAAGAGGAATACTTCTATGTGGCTGGGACAAGTTACCTGACCAGGGCAGTTTCAGGAAGGACTTCCTTTGTCGTACATGGCCATGTGGTACCCACACTCAGGGAGCAGAGGCAATGAGAAATCTGCTCATGTCTTCTTCTCTTTCAGTCTGGGGCACAAGACCAGGGATAGCCCCACCAATAGTTAGGGTGGGTCCCCACAGTTAGCCTAATCTAGATAATCCCTTGAAGCCAGGACCGGAAGCTTGTCTCTGGTGACTCTAGACCCTGCCAAGTTGACAGCCCAGAATAACCATCAGCACCCCTCACCTGTGCTCATCCGCGCATGCAGCACTCCTAGTTAGTGCTGTGGGCCACACGGGAGATGTGGAGTGGGTGAGTGGACGGCTCAGTAGGGCTCCATGGGAGAAAGGGGTTAGGTGGGGTGTTGAGGGGGATATGATCAAAGTGCATGTGTGTGCACGTGTGTGTGTGCGCGTGTGTGTGTGTGTGTGTGTGTGTGTGTGTGTGTGTGCCGGTGTGTACATGTGTGCATGTGCTTGTGTGTGTGCCTGTGTGTGCATATGTGAAATTGTAAAGGGTTAAATAAAAATAAGAATTACCTATTTCATAGGTGAGTGTAAGAAAGAAGGAAAGGAAGATGGTTTGGATCCCTGTCTACACCTTAGTTATCAGGTCATACTGTCTCAGATGGTCTTTTGTCTTTGACCAATGCACTTTTAAAAAATTTTTTTTTTTTTTTTTTTTTTTTTTTTTTGGTTTTTCGAGACAGGGTTTCTCTGTATAGCCCTGGCTGTCCTGGAGCTCATTTTGTAGACCAGGCTGGCCTCGAACTCAGAAATCCACCTGCCTCTGCCTCCCAAGTGCTGGGATTAAAGGCATGCGCCACCATGCCCGGCTTAAAAAATATTTTGATTTTTACCTTTATGTGTATGGACAGGAAAACACACACACAGTACATAAACATCAGATTCCCTAAAAATGAGTTACAGAGGTTGTGAGCCACAATGTGGGTGTTGGGAATCAAAATCATGTATGTGTGTGGAAAAGCAGCCATCACTCATAACCACCGAGCCATCTCTCTGGCCCTTATTTTAAATCCTTTGTGTACATACATGTTTGTATGTAGGTATGTGCACATGAGTGCAGGGTCCTGTGGAGGCCAGGATAGGGCATATGATCCCCTGCTGGAATAGCTCGGCAGTGAACTTCCTCGTGTGGGTCCAGGTCTGCAGACTTTGTAGCAAAGTAGCTGAATCATCTTACCAGCACCATTACAGAGCAGACCGGCCTCACACTCACTCTCACCAGCACCATTACAGAGCAGACCGGCCTCACACTCACTCTCACCAGCACCATTACAGAGCAGACCGGCCTCACACTCACTCTCACCAGCACCATTACAGAGCAGACCGGCCTCACACTCACTCTGTAGCCAAAAGTAGTCTTGAATTCCTGCTCTGCCTGCTTCTGCTTCCTGACCAGCACTTTAACGTGTAATGATTTAGATCTACAGACAGAGCAAGCGTATACCCACCTCCCCAGTGATCTTCCACAGGCACATGGCCGTCATGAAAACAAAGAATGATTGGCCAGTGCACATCTGCAGCAGCCCCCAGTGCACATCTGCAGCAGCCTCTGTTCTGTTCTCATTGGTTTTCTACACCAGGCTCTTGCATCCGGGTCCCACTGCGTCCTGTTACCATGTCTCCTTTAGCCCTTCAGCCTGTAGGAAGGTTTGTTTTGCCCTGACTTTGGCTTTGACACAGCTGAGGACTCCAGGTCAGTTATTTGTACGACATTCCTCAATTTTGGTTTGTCTCATTTTTTTTTTTCAAAATAATTTTGGATATGCATTTGGGCAAAATGGAACCACAAATGTGATGTGCTTCCTGGTACCAAAGTGCACACACTGTCTGTGTCTATTCCTAGGAAGTTAGATTTGGTTAGAATGGTGTTCTCTGGTCTATGTCATTTATTATAACGTTTCTGTTTTCCCCTTACAATCAATAATGATTTTACATAAAAATACCTTAAAGTTATGCAGATTTCTTGTTTGTCCTCAAATTTTCACCCATCAGCTTCTTTTACAAAGATATATATGTCTGTGTATGTGTATGTGCATGTGCGTGCAAGGCCTGCAGAGCTGGAGGCCTCCGGTCCCTTCGGAGAACTAAAGGTACAGATGGTCGTGATCCCAGGCCAGTTCCAAACCCATAGCCAGCAGTGACCCTCCAGCTTCAGCCTTGGAAGCAGTCAGCACGTGTATACTATAGCTCCAAACCTAACTAGTGATCCCAGCTTCCTACGTAACTCCTGATCAGGTGGGAGGCCTGCTGAGTTTGTGGCCACCTTGGGTTCCTAAAACAAAACAAAACAACAGAAAAACAAATGTGAAATTTGACCTTTGGCCCTATAATCCTCCAAAACATGGCATCTTCCAGATGCAGTCTTTGGGACATGTTCAACCATAGCTACTTCTGTTTACTCCTAAAAAGATGGCTGAGGGACATTGAGATGGCTCAGCAGGTACAGGCCCTTCCTGCCAACACCAGGACTTGAGTTTGAACCCCAGTCTCCACATAGTAGAAAGAGAGAATTGACAAATTGTCCTCTGATCTTCACATGTGTGCCATGGTGTGTGCACATGTACACACACACACACACACACACACACACACACACACACGCACTCACACACGCACATGCACTCGCGCAAGTGTACATAAATGAATATAAGAAAAAATTTTTAGGCCTAGAGAAATGACTGAGCAGTTAAGAGCTGGCTGCTCTGCCAGAGGGCCCAGGCTGATTTCCAGCACCCACAGGGCACCTGACAACTGTCTATAACTCCAGTCCCAGGAAATTGGCACCTTATTTTGACCTACCAGGCATACATATGGTACACGGACATACATACAGGCAACATAAACATATATATAAAATTAAAAATAGCCGGGCAGTGGTGGTGCACACCTTTAATCCCAGCACTTGGGAGGCAGAGGCAGGTGGATTTCTGAGTTCGAGGCCAGCCTGGTCTACAAAGTGAGTTCCAGGACAGCCAGGGCTATACAGAAAAAACAAAAAACAAACAAACAAACTTTCAGGAGCTGTGGTGCCCCCTGCTGAAAGAGAATTGATTCAAACTTGCAAGTGCTCAGAGACCCCAGCTTCTGTGCACCCCAGATTGCAGGAAAGCTTTTAGCCCTTTACTTGGGGAGGAGTGGGCCTCATCAGCCTCCTTTACTGCAGCACCTTGCGGCAGCACTGACAGTGACTGACTAGCTTTCCAGGAGGCATCTGTCCCCCGTGGTGTTACATCCTTTGAGTTTCTTCTCCCAGCACAGAGCAGGGGCTCAGAAGCATTGGGGTGAGTCTACACACAGCCAGCAGCCCACTCCAGAGTCACCTGTGGTGTGTTACATATGTCACACCCCAGAATGTGGAGTGAGGCCAGCCAAGCCTCAAGAGACTCTTGCATCACCCTGCTTTGGTATTCAAAAATAGTTAGGTCCAAAGGAGAGGCATAAAGGCAAATGAAAATGCAAAAATGGCCAAGAGGAACACGAGCCTGAGGCCAGCTTGGTCTGTGTAGCAAGTTTCAACCCAGCCAGGGCTGCACAGTGAGACCCTGTGTCAAAATGCTTGCAGTGGGGCCTAGTTGAGTTGGTACAGGGCTTGCTTAACATTGATGACTCCCTAGGTTTGATCCCCAACACCACATAAACTGGGTATGGTGACACGTGACTGTAATCCCAGTATTTGGCAGGAGGAGGAAGGAGGTCAGAGTTCAAAGTCAAGAGTTGGTGAGATGGCTCAGCAGTTAAGAGCACTGGCTGCTCTTTGAGAGGGCCCAGGTTCAATTCCCAGCACCCACATGTCAGCTCACAGCTGTCTGTGACAGTCCTAGGGGATCCGACAACCTCTTCTGGCCTCTCCGGGCATGAGGTATACATGTGGTGCACATACATGCCGGCAAACATTCATACCATACACAATCAATCAATCAATCAGTAGTTCAAGATCAATCTTGGCTACAAAGAGTTTGAATCAAGCATGGGATCTGTGAAACCCTGTCTTTAAAAAAAAAAAGTGGAAATAAGAGGGAGTTGGATACAGGACTGGCTTGGAGCAACCTCCTGTGGACTCCTAGATTCCAGGCCTTATGTAAGGAGGGATGCAGAGACGGTAACAGCAGCTGCCACCTCTGTGGGTTTAGTTTCTGCCAGTCACATGAGGAGGAGGACATGTATAAGGGCAGAGCTGGCCGGCCACTGACTTACGATCCTCCATTCCAGCAATTCCCCTTCTGTTTGATGTCTGTGAACATCACCCGCATCGCCATCCAGGCCTTGAGGGAGGAGTGTCTTTCCAGGTGAGTCCCTAGTGGATCAGAGTGACCCAGTAGAACCTGGTCCAGTCCTGCCCATGCCTCTGGCCTTCTCCACAGCTCTGGTACCTGCTGGTTCTCAGAGCTGGGCAACATCTCCATATGCCAGCCACCTCCCCTCACCACCTATCCAAGTGCCAGGTTGCCAAATGCTGCTGGGGTGGGGCCAGGCGGGGAGAGGTGGGGCGGGATAGGGTGGACTGGGGAGGGGTGGGGCAAGGTGGTGGCTTGGAGGCTTCCCGAGGTGACCAGGTAGGCCAGGGAGGAGGGCACTAGTGTGTCAGGTTCATGTGTGACTAAGCAGGTCACCTCCTCTGTCCTGTAGGGAGTGTAATCGGCGGCAGAAGGTCATCCCGGTGGTGAACAGCTTCTATGCGGCTACTTTCCTTCATCTGGCACGTGTGTGGAGGACCCAGCAGAAGACTATTTTAGACTCAGGCTTTGTCCTCAAAGGTTGGCACTTTCTCCTATGTCCAGGAACAGAGAGCCCAGGGTAGAACTACTATATTTCCCTGTCCTCCTCCCCTCCTGCCCGCCCTCAGAACACCCTGGGGCCTTCTCCTTTCTCTGCGACTTCTCCCCCTCCCTGTCCACCACACATTTTTGTTCCCTCGCTTGCTTGTTTGTTGATTGTGTGTTGAAGCAGGATAAATCTATGAGATCTGGCTGGCCCGGAACTTGCTGTGTAGACCATATTGGCCTCGAACTTATGACAGTCCCTCTCCCTCTGCTTCCTGAGTACAAAGATCATCACAGACACGTACCTGCATCCACCACAGCCCTGCATCCACCTTCCTCGGGTTGGGATTACAGTCTGAGCCATCATGCGTGGCTCTTGATCACATCACACAACAACTAAAACCTCACATCTTCTGAACCAAAAAATGTAGCTTGCTCGGCAGAGCGCAGGCAGATCTCTGTGAGTTCAAGGCCAGCCTGGTCTGCATGAGTTTCAGACAAGCCAGGGCTACATAGTGAGACCCTGTCTCATAAAACAACAAAGGAACAGAACTGAAAGGCAGCTCAGTGGTTAAGAGAGCCTGCTGTTCTCGTAGAAGACCCTGTTAGGTCCCAGCACCCATGGCCAGCAGCTCACCTCTGCCTGAAACTCTAGCTCCAGGGAGAGTCTACTACATCTCCGGCCTCTGCAGGCAACCACACTCACACCCACACACCCACAATCAGACTCATATACAGACTTTAAGAAATAATAAAAATAAACCTTGAAAATATACCATCAATAAAAAGCTCAGGCTGGGGACATGGCTCCATTGTGAGGGCACCTGCCTGGTGTTCAGGAGCCCCTGGCTCAATCCTGAGAGATACATAAACTATTGTGGTAGCCCAAGCTTGTAATCTCAGCGATCATTAGCTACAGACACAAAGGTAAAAGGTTAAAGGTCTACAGAAGAAGTGTCTCAAAAACAAAATCAGAGCCAAGGAAGCCAGGGCTGGGGAGATGGCTCAGCAGTTAAGAGCACTGGCTGCTCTTTCAGAGGAATGGCTTCTAACACAGAAGCTTACAGCTATCTATAGCTCCAGTTCCAGGAGATCTGGTGCCCTCTTCTGACCTCCTCGGGCACACAGACATACACTCAAGCAAGACCTCATACATATAAAAATAAATAAAAATAGTACATATAAAATAAGTAAAAGTAATACATATAAAATAAAAACAAACACTGAAGGCTGTGGAAGCCAAGGCCCAGCGGTGGGACTGATTCCGCAGAGTTGAGTTCTGTGTCACAGCAAAGAAGTGGCCCCTGGGCTCTGTCTGGTTTTGCCATTTGGCCATCTTTGATGACTGTTCTGTCTTTAAAGGACAGGGGTAGCAGCAGGATGTGATGGTACATACCTTTAATCCCAGCACTCAGAAGACAGAGGCAGGCAGATCTCTGTGAGTTTGAGGCCAGCCTGATCTACAGAGTGAGTTCCAGTACAGTCTGGGCTACACAGAGAAACCTATCTCAAAACACAAACAAACAAACAAGAGCAGGGTTTGGAGATGTCCACAAAGCCATTGAACTTGCTTCTGGATTTGTGTGCCACCCGAGACCCTTAAGCCTTCATTCCCTGCTTTCCTCTGTTCCAGACTTGGAAGCGCTGGCCAAGAAGAGCCCAAGACGACTGCTCAAGACCCTGGATGACTACCTCGCCCAGGTGTCAAAGGGACAGGCCTCCTTGTTAGAGGAACAGAAGTGCCCTGGATCACAGGGACCTCACTCCAAGGATCTCACTTTCACAGGCGTGTGTGACCTGCAGTCTCACTCATTCCAGAGTGCAGGGTTGATCTGACCCACCACGGAGAGACTATTGCTAGAAAGACAGGCTGGGTCGATGGAGCTTTCTGAACTAAAGAATCATGTCTGGGCCAAAGCCCTTTCGTGCCCCTGCAGGTGAGACTAGGAAGCTCCCGGGTATGTGTAGTGACACCCATGCCCACATTTCTACACCAGCAGAGCACATTCAGGCAGCTAGAATTACCCTCCATGCCGTCCTCAAAGCACGGAGTTTTCGTCCTTCCCAGCTGGACTCCAGTTCACAGGGTTGGACTCCTGATATCTCAGTGGGAGTGAACAGACCATACGGCCAGACAGCCCTATCTGAATTGCCTACACGTCTGCACCTAGAGGCAGAGACCCTGGAAGCAACAGCCAAGATTCTGACCCCCAACAGCTGTCCCCAGTGTCTGTGGTTGGAATCGGAAGGACAGAGACAGCAGGGGGCAGCACAACACAGAAAAAGTGACCGTTTTCAAGACACTTGTTTCCACCCTACCCTTCTCCTCTCTCCCCTTCCTGTCCTTCACCCACCATTGTTTGTAACCTAGAAATGGGCACTCAGCTGGCTAGACTAGTCATTGAGCACCCCACCCTACCACCCACAGGCTGGAGCGCCTATGGAGACCACTACCTATCTACCCTGGCTGAGAGGCAAAGGAAACTCATCCACCAGCAGTTTTAGAATAAAGGAATTGTTGTAATCTCTGGTACTTTCTTCCAAGATGAAGTGCCTTCAGGACCTTCCTGTACCCGCTTTGTCTGAGCACCAGACTGAGCCAGGCAGATCCAAGTGCCTAGGCTTCAGTGGGGTTGCAGACTCCAGATTAGAGTCTTCTTCCTACTCCAATAGCTACATGCCACCTGAGCTCCCTGGCTGCAGCTGCAGGCGCAAAGATGTCTTTTTTTTTCTGTAACATTATTGGTTGTATGTATGACACGGTGTGGGGGGGGGCACACACATGAGGCAAGCATGAGGCGGTCAAAGGCCAGCTTCATGAGCTTGCTTTTCTCCTAACACCTTCAAGTTCTAAGGATCGAAACCAGGTCATCAGGCTTCTGTGGCCAGCTCCTTACATGCTCAGCCATCTTGCACACCGTGCCTGGATGCTTCTTGTTAAGGCTGACAGGTGTGGTGTCCACCCCAGGGCTCTCCTGCTTTTGCCTCTGGGCCTGGCTGCTGCTCCTTCATCCCAGCCTCCCACACACACCTGACCACCCAAAAGCCTCAGGCCCCCTGCGCTCCTTCCATCTTCCCTCAAATGAAGCTGTAGAGGCCTGTGTCCACCTCTGCCTGTTTCAGGCCACTCCGAACCTGTCCAGAGACAAGCAGGCCTCCCAGGGTACTTGCAACACGCCCTGCAGTTGGCCTTCCGTCATATCTACAGGGTCTCAATTAGAATGTTTTATTAACACGTCATTTCCTCTATTCCCCATATTCGGGCGAACAGCAGAGAGGCCAGGAAGGCAGCTCAGCCCCGTGTCAGTTTGGTGCTTCCTTCCCTACCATCGTTTCCTTGCTAGAGCCTGCAAGGCTGAAAGAACTGGATCCCAGCGTATCAGGGCCCAAGCCACATGGACCCTAGGAGCATCTGGCCGGAAGGGGCCAGCATCCCCAGCAGGAACCCTTCATCCAGATCAGGGTGCGCGTAGCTCCAGGATAACCCAGAAATCAGTTCTACTAATAGGTTCGCTTGAGGATTCAGGTGGAGTTAGGAGACCTCTGATAGAAGTTGAAAAGCTGTGTGCTTTTCTTGGGTGTACCTGGGACAGCTCTCCATGGGAGACCTTAAAGTACTCCGGAAATCTAAAACTGCCAGAATTAATGAGTGGGTGCCTGCCTTTCTCTCTCCCTGGCACGTACTCCTGTGTGGCCAATCAGGGGCTGGAAGTCTCAGGGTGCACCAAAGAGGGGGTCCTAGAGGGGCTTACCTTCCCTTGCTTCTTAGCACAAAATCAGCAAGATGAATTTGATCAGACATCCCAGGTTTGTGTGGGCCAGAACAATCCAGTATGTGACTCGGAAGCCACACTCAGGGTGGCTGCTGTTAGGGCCTCTGGTCCCAGCTCACCAAGACATCACACACTGTCGGGTGTTGAGGGGTACTCTTTGTGGCACATCCCCCGCCCCCTCTCCAGCTAATTTTTTTTGAGATAGGGTTCCTTATAGCCTAGGCTGACCTTGGACTCACTCTATAGCGAAGGCTGAACTCACAATCCTCCTGCCTCTGCCTCAGAAGTGTCAGGATTACAGACATCTCTTCTCCCTAGCACACACACTCTGCCCTCCTTGACAGGCCATACCATGTCATGAACGAGAAGCAGAACAGGGCTGGGACCAGGGAGAGCAGCCAAGGATCAGAAGCAGGGTTGCTCCTGTATAAACTGGAGTTTTTCACATACACACATATGCACATGCATGCAGAGCCTCTCCCCTATAGAAGGATGCTTTACACACCCAGGCCATGGGCTGATCAGCCAAACACAAAGCTCAGTTGAGCGAGGGATGACATCTAGCCTGTTCTAGGGCTGCGGCACGTTCTGTTCCACTCCTGGGTGGTGAATGTCATCATTTAAAACTGCCTCAGAGGTGTTTGTTGGGGTGTCTGAGGAAATTATTGGCTTGAACAGAAATCTATCCCAAGTCACAGCCACTGCCTTGTCTCGGCTGGGAATGTGAGACTTGAAAGCGATGCTGAGGCCTGGCACGGTGCCGCCTCCCTATTAGGTTCTTCTGGGCATGGTGTGGGCTGGCCAGCAGCTTGATGGGGAGTCCTCATTGTGCAGAGCCAGTGCTGGGCTCCTGGGAGCTATGGACTTGGGTTTATATTCTACTCTTCCCCTCGGCATGGGGTTGAGCCCAGGTGAACAGGTGGGACTAAAGTCAGTGGGGGTGGGGGTGGAAGGCAAGCCACACAGGAAGAGAGCTGTACGGAATGTATCCTTTATTGAGCACCCAGCAGGCAGGGGTGGGGGGGCAAGAGAGCATGGATGGGGGACACCCACCCTCACTTCCAGTTTTTTTTTTTTTTTTTGAGACAGGGTTTCTCTGTATAGCCCCAGGATGTCCTGGAACTCACTCTGTAGACCAGGCTGGCCTCGAACTCAGAAATCTGTCTGCCTCTGCTTCCCGAGTGCTGGAATTAAAGGCGTGCACCACCACACCCAGCTTCACTTCCAGTTCTTGAAGAATTGCTTGAAGATGGGACTCTCTCGGCCCTGGGGCAGTATCTCCACCTGCAGTGGGAGAAAAGCTGGGCTCACAGGCTGCCCACCTCTGCTTCCGAGGAACGGGGAGGGGCAAAGGACACCAGTGACAGGGGTAGGTAGCAAGGACTGAGATAGACGTAACCAAGAGACACTGCAGCTGTGCCACCAGCTTTGTCTCCTGAGAGAATGCTCCTCTGTGACTCAGCATTCCTGTCATGCCTTGTAGTTAGGTTGCCCTGCTACACCAGAGACTATGGTGCTAGGGCATCCCCCCACCCCACCCCCCCGTGTGTGTGTGTGTGTGTGTGTGTGTGTGTGTGTGTGTGTGTGTGCCATCAGCCAAAGGGTCCACATCTTCAAGTGACCTCTGGTCACTAATATCACTTGTACTGTGGTTTTTGGATACTCCATCACACTCACACTCACACACACACACACACACACACACACACACACACTTTTGTGGATTTTTCTAGAGGATTATGGGGGAAAAAATCCTCTAAAGGGCTATCTGGCCTATCGTGATTTAGGAGAGAAAAAGACCACTTTACCCCATAAACATACCACCCACCTCACAAATATTTATAAAACTGTCTTCAACATCCACAGCGCAGAACCCGGGGATCAGTTCCCCACCACGGGGGAGACGCACTCCAATCTCTTTGCAGTGTTCCTTTGCTTGAATTTACTAAATAAACTTTTGCTCAGATCTGTCTCTTGACTGAATTCTTTCATTCAAGAAGACAAGAGCCCTGTAGCACCAGGTGAGAGGGGGCAAGCAGTGTAGGCCTGTCTTGAGAAGACAGGAGACATTGTTTCAAGGATCACAGCACTCAGTCTGGCAGGTACCACCCAGTAGACATTATCTTTCCCAGAACTGATTCCTGGGATTCACACCTATAATCTCAGCACTTGAAACGCTGAGACTGGAGAACTGCTGAGTTCAAGGCCAGCCAGGCTATGCATAGTGAATTCTAAGCTAATCTGGGCAAGGGGGGTGGGGGGACGACGGGATGGACGGGACACATTGTCCAGAAGGGGAAGGGGGAGCTGGGGATACCCTGGGTTCAGTTCCCAGCACCAGGGAAACCAGAGTGGGTGCCACACACTTAGAGTCTTAATAACTGGGAAGTAAGGCAAGAAGATTGGAAGTTCAAGGTCATCCTTGGCTATATAGAGAGGCCAAGCCTGGACTACATGAGACCCTGGGGAAGAGAGGCAGAATTAAGAATGACTCCTGCAGCCACCATGCTGAGGACAGCCAGTCACAGCTGAGTGACATGCTGTCCTGCAGGCTCCCAGGAGTCTCTTTGAAAACAAGTTTTGGGATTTTTGTTGTTGTTGTTGTTTAATGCCTTTCCACCTAACAGGTCTGAAGGTAGGCGGGTCTGCTCCCAATTCCTGAGCTGTCCTCCTGCTCTTGTCCAGTCTGGGAGTTGGAAGCCACAGGAAGGGTCCTCCCCGGAGGAGGTGGGGGAAATGGTCCTGTCCTCACCTGAGTGTTCGGGGAATATTTCATTCGAGAGATGAATCCATCAGCCACTTGGAGGGCCGCCTGCCGTTCCTTCTCATTAGCTTTTCTCCCTGGAACACAGGGACGAGATTTTAAGAGAAGAAGGTGAGCGGGGCTGACTGGAGCGGGTTTGCCCAACATTCGTGACGCTCTGCATTCTGTCCCTAGCACCACAGAAAACCACATGCAAGCTCATCTTCAGATACACATGGAGCTTCCAAGTCAGCCTAGGCCGAATGAGGCACTGGGGGTGTGGGGTGGGCGCATACTCCAGGCTCCATCCCATTTCTCTTGAGGAGACTTAAAGGGCCCACAGAACACCTGACAGTTTTTAAAACAAATGTGCACGGAGTTCCCAAGAATGCTGAGGGGGTCCTTGGGGTATGAAGTCAGCTACTTAATACTTTCCCCAGAAAGGTGGCAGCTCTAAGCTAAGATTAAGTAAATAAATAATAAATAAATAAATAAATAGACAAAATAAAACTTCTCTCCTGCATCAGCAGACTCTCCTAGCTCTGAGCAAGCCATCTTTTAGGAAGGAGAAGAGCTTCCTCCTAGACATCACACTGGAAGGCCAGAGGGCCGGGGCAGTGGCTCAGTGGTGCCGAGCGCTTGCTTCTCTGACAGAGGTCCTGAGTTCGACCCCCAGCACCCACATGGCACCCACAGCCGCCTATAATTCCAGTTCTAAAGGACCCAAGGCTGTCTGCTGGCTTCTGAGGACACTATGCATATATGGTTCAGACATGCGTGCAAGAAACACACATATAAATACACATAAAAAATAAAAAAAGAAACTCTAGGGCCCGGGCCTCCCTTCCCTGGAGCGCCTCACCTTTTGTGTGTGAACAGTGTGACAGAGAACACTGTCCTGTTATCAGACCTTTTGTGTGAAACTAAAGAGAACACAAAGTGCCATTTCTTCTAGAGGTGAACGGACTTCCACAAGGCCAAAAGCTAACATGCTTGTTAACGAGACGCTTCTAGAACTGAAGAGCGCACGGAACCCACCCAGTTACTCTGGCACTCACTGGGACACTCCAAGCTGAGGCATTTGACAAGGAAACAGAGCCAGGCATGGTGGCTGGTTCCTTTGGCCAGTGTTAAAAGTCCTGTGAACTGCCAAGCATCTGTTGGGATGTTGCTGGTGGTCGAGCATTTGTGTAGCATGCCCTGGGTTCCATCCATCCCCAGCACCAGAGAAAAGCAGGCATCATAGTACATGCTTCCTTCCTAGATCAGGAGTTCGGTCATCCTTGGCTACAGAAGTCAGAGGCCAGCCTGGGCTACATGAGACCTTGGCTCCGTGGTTGACAGCACTTGCTGCTCTTGTGAAGAACCAGAGTTCAGGGCTGGGGAGATGGCTCAGTGGTTAAGACTCAGGACTGCTCTTCCAAAGGTCCTAAGTTCAATTCCCAGCAACCACGTGGTGGCTCACAACCATCTGTAAAGGGATCTGATGCCCTCTTCTGGTGTGTCTGGAAACAGCTACAGTGTGCTCATAAATAAAATAAATCTTAAAAAACAAAACAAAACAGAGTTCAATTCCTAGAGCGTACATCAGGAGGCTCAAAACTGCCTTTTAACTTCTGCTTCACAGGATCTGCTCCCCTCTGGCCCTTGGTACCCACAAACGTGTGTGAAAGAGAGCTCATGTGCAGACACACAAAAGTAAAAAACTAAAGTAAATCTAAACAAAACAACAACAACAAAAACAAACCCAGAACCTCAGCTGAAGGAACGGACTGCCCAGACCTTCCTGGGAGCCAGCAAAAGCGAGCTGGCTCCCGGGGTCATGCTGTCCCCAGATTTCTATGGTCAAAGCAAGCATCCAGACTCCTGCACACAAGCAGCCTTTCTTCTCCCAGCAGATACAATTTCTTGAAAACCCACAGCCTGCAAACGTACTGCACACTACATAAAGCACCTACTAAGCCCATCTAAAATTTAATTCTATTACAGTTAACAAAGAACCTCAAGATGAGGCACCCCAGAGCCCTGAAGGCCTGCACATGGGCCAAGAGTTCTCAAAACCCCACAGGCAAGCCCTGGGAGCATGTTAAATACACAGGTGCTCAGGCTCCAACCCAGACCTGATGAGTCTGAATGTCTGGGATGGGCCCAGCCATGTACTGAACAGGCCCTTGAAGTTCTGAGATAGAGATGGGCTGAGGTTTTCAAAATGGCTGAGCCCGCTGGGTTCAGAGCAGCTGTGGTGCCCTCGGGCTGACACAGAGGAGCCACACATACCCTTCCAGATGTAGATTTTGCCACACAGCCCGTTGTCCAGAACAAAGCAGTCATCTGGAATTAGCAGTTCAGAGGCAAAAGGGCTGGAGTCAGCCACCTTGGTCAGATTCATCTGTCCAGTGGCATCAGAGACCTGGAGAGGAAAGACAGTCTCCAGTCTACATACATAGTTCAGTCCTCACCTGGAATCATGGGTCACCCAGGTGTCTCTCCCAACAGTTCTGAGAAACAGGCAGGAAGAACTTCCCTCCCCCCAAAAAGCTCCAGACAGACCCTCTCTTGTCTGTCACTGAAGTCCAAAGGCCACAAACCCCCTAGGGGAAGAAATAAATTTCCACTTTACAAGTTCAAAGCACAGGGTTCAAATCAAGACAATCTCAGAATTAGCTTCTGGCCTTCACTAGGGGCTGGAAGTGAATATCATTCACCTTCTCAGAGGGCGTCCTTCCCACCATCTCCTCCAGCCACCACAAACCTACCTGAGCCCTGGCCCAGCCTTCCCACAGCCTCTTCCCTTCAGCTCTGTACCCCGGCCACATGCAGATGCTCTGTGGAGGATCTCACACCAGGCTAATCCCCAGCAGACATGCAGTGCCCACCTTATACAGGGCTGCAGCCTGGGCGTTGGTCTGGTCAGCTGTAATGTCTTCCTCAGGGTTGCCCTCCTTCAGAGCAGGCTTGGGGCCCAGAACCTGCAGAGCCAGGCAGGATTACTAGGGCTTCTGCACCCCAATTTTCTAAGTCACCACATGCAGGGCCACCTGCATCCTGCACTGGGAAAAGCAATGGGCCCAGCCCACCCACCCCACAGCCTCTTGTCCCGGGGCCGTACCCTTTATTCATCCCCAGAACACAAAGGTACCCCATGAGCTAGGGCTGAGTAGGAACCCAGACACCCCCGCCCCTCCCAATGCTCTGTCAGCCATCTTCATGCTCCGAGCTTATCACTGTCTCTCTTGACCACATCCAAACAGCACCTCCCAGCTGCCCACCCCAAGGTCCCCGACCTGAATCATCTCGGCTGGCTCCTCTCCATCAGTGATGATTTCCACCTGGGCCTTGCCCTGCCGCTCGCTGTCCCTGATGGCCAGGGCCAGGTCCCTCGCCTTGTTGCGCTCGAGGATGTTAGACTTCCCACCACACCAGGCAAAGATGTTCTGCAGAGAAGCCAGACAGGCTTGTCACAGCCAACTGCCTCTGTCCTGCCCACCACTGAGAAACTGTCCCCACAGGCAGGGCAACCATGCCAGGAGTGATGGCACAGGCTTGATCTCAGTACTCAAGAGGCAGACGCAGGTAGATATCTGTGTATTTGAGACCTGATCTACATAATGGGTTCCAGAACAGCCAGGGCTACACAAGTTTCAGTCTCTGTCTGACTGTCTGTCTATTTTCTCTGTGTTGCAAAAAAAAAAAAAAAAAAAAAAAAAAAATCCAAGGTTCAATTCCCAGTACCCACAAAGTGGCTCACAACTGCCTATAGCTCCACTTTCAGGGGATGCAATGCCATCTTCTGAATTTCAAGGGCACTGGGCACATATGTGGTAACCATGTACACATAAAGAAAAAAAAATCTTAGAGTGCTTCTTGCCCTACTGCCATCTCCGCATCACGTGTTTTTTTTTCCACATCACCAACCATCATATATTTTACCATTTTATCTTGTTTATAAATTATCTCCTGAGGCTGCAAAGGTGGCTCAGTAGTCAAGAGTACACACTGCTCTTCTTCTTCTTCTTCTTCTTTTTTTTTTAGCCCTGGCTGTCCTGGAACTCACTCTGTAGACCAGGCTGGCCTAGAACTCAGAAATCCACCTGCCTCTGCCTCCCGAGTGCTGGGATTAAAGGCGTGCACCACCAAGCCCGGCACACTGCTCTTCTAAGAGGACCTGAGCACCCACAGTGGGCAGTTCACAACTGCTTGTAACTCCAACTCTGGCGCCCTCTTCTGGCCTCTGCTGGTATCTGTATTCACATGTACTCCCCCCCCCCCCCCCCCCCCCCCCCCCCNTTCAAATCCCAGCAACCACATGGTGGCTCATAACCATCTGTAATGAGATCTGATGCCCTCTTCTGGTGTGTCTAAAGACAGCTACAGTGTACTTATTATATATAATTAATAAATAAATCTTTTTTAAAAAAATTTAAGCTGGCGTGGTGGCGCACGCCTTTAATCCCAGCACTCAGGAGGCAAGAGGCAGGCAGATTTCTGAGTTCGAGGCCAGCCTGGTCTACAGAGTGAGTTCCAGGACAGCCAGGGCTACACAGAGAAACCCTGTCTCGAACCACCCCCCCCAAAAAATTTAAATAAGCCGGGCGTGGTGGCGCACGCCTTTAATCCCAGCACTCGGGAGGCAGAGGCAGGTGGATTTCTGAGTTCTAGGCCAGCCTGGTCTACAGAGTGAGTTCCAGGACAGCCAGGGCTATACAGAGAAACCCTGTCTCGAAAAACCAAAAAAAAAAAAAAAAAAAAAAAAAAAAAAAAAAAAAAAAAAAAAAAAAAAAAAAAAAAAAAAAAAAAAAAAAAAAAAAAAAAAAAAAAAAAAAAAAAAAAAAAAAAAAAAAATTAAATAAAACCTAAACATGTTTTTTTAAAAGTTTAAAGCTTTCTGTTGAGTCACATTTATATAAAATATACCCTGGGCTACCTGCAGCCAAGGGCCACAGGTTGAACATGCCTGAAACCGCACAGGAGGAAGCACACTAGTTATGTACAGGTATGAGACCACTGTATCTATGAGGCTGGAGCATCTGAGGATAGCACTGTCTGTGAGTGTCTGGGAAATGAGACTGGGGCATCCCTAAGGGCTGACTAGATGGGGATGTCTTCTCCTGGATGGGCTAGGTCCCCAGAACACGGTCCTAGCACCTCAGCTCTTCCTTCCCAGCCTCCCCGCCACACCCACCTGACCCAGGTCCAGGATGAAGCAGTCCCCAGTGTTGAAGCTGTCCCAGCTCAGAGCCCTCTCGGTCGCACGAATGTTCTTCTTCCCCTTAACTTGGTAGAGCTTCCTGATGGCTGCTGGGGTGGCGCCCGAGGTTGTCTTGTGAAATGCCGATTCTACACCACCTTCCTGCAACCCAAAAGACCCCGAGTGGCGTCTTAGGCAATCCTGAGCCCCCTGCCACTCATCGCTCTGGGAGACGCAAGAAAGTAGAGACCAATCCCCATGTGTGTCCAGGCTTCCCACAGGACAAAATCCAGCCAAAGACACAAGTTGGTTGGGAGAGAAGCCAAGGGAATGAGGGCTCGGAGGTGGATCTCACCCGGTACTTGAGGCCTCGTGGGAAGTAGCTCATGAAGAGGTCGGACTCATTGCCTTGAACCTCTCGGTGCTGCACTGGCCGCTCCCCCAGCAGGGTGTTGAGATGCACAGCCAGCACGGCACAGGCCCCCTGCTCATCCCGGGAGGACTGCTGGCCTAGAGAGAACAGGAGGCGAGAGTCGAGGTCCCTGAAATCCATGGCAGCCTCCATCCCTGCCTTAGCCCAACCCACACAGATACCATCCCAACCCCTATACCTATCCACAGGTGCAGATGGGAGGCCTCCTCTGGGCCATTGTGAAGCACGAGGTAGGAGTCCCCAGAGAAAAAGACGCCATGGTTCTCTCGTGCTATGGGCACCGGCTTCAGCTTCTCCACACGCCATATGTGTAGGCCTGGGTCTTGGACTGAGGCCGGGAACGGAGAGCCACTGTGGGAAGAAATGGTTGGTAGCAGACCCCATGAGGAGTGGGCTCAAGCACAGAGACTTGAGCAGGTCTGGAGACTGAGTTCTGGGTATAGTGGGAGCAGGGAGGATGGAGGAGCAGCCCTCAGAAGTAGAGAAGGGAAGAGAGCCAAGGTGGGGCACACTGCTCACCTCTGAGGGATGGGTGTGTACATGCTGCTTGCAGACCTGAAAAGAGAAGCCATGATTGTCCCAAGCGTCATAACAACAGCGCTCCAGGGATCTGGGGACACTTCCGGGTGGTCAAGCGTTTATGTAGCCTTTGCCTGCCCTCAGTCTGTCACAGTCTCAAGAAGCTAAGGATGACCTGTGGCTGAGGACACACTCACTGGGTAAAGCCCTTGCACAGTAAGTGTGAAGACCAGAGTATGAGTTCTCAGAATCCACATAAAGGAAAGAAATAGGCCACTTATGACAGTACACACAGCCACACAGCTACACAGCGGTAGTCCCAGCACTTGGGAGGCGGGGGCACAAGGCACAGAAGCTCAAGGACATTCAGCCTCCAGGCTAGCCTGGGTTACGTGAAACCCTGTCTTAAAGCAACACTAAATGCCTGGCATAGTAGTGTACACCTGCCATACCAGCATTCAAGGGGCAGAAGCATGAGGATCCGAAACTCAAGGCTATCCTTGGCTACATAGTGAATTCAAAGACATCCTGGGCTATAAGATACCCTGTCTCAAAAGAAGAAGGAAGGGAGGAAGGGAGGAAGGGAGGGAAGGAGGAAGGAAGGAAGGAAGGAAGGAAGGAAGGAAGGAAGGAAGGAAGGAAAATGAGGGGCCGGGAGCTGATGGCTTAGTAGTTAAAAGCGCTGACTTCTCTTCCAGAGGTCCCGAGTTCAAATCCCAGCAACCACATGGTGTCATCTGTTATGGGATCATATGCCCTCTTCTGTATGTCTGAAGACAGCTACAGTGTATTCATATAAAATAAATAAATATTATTTTAAAAAGAAAGAAAGAGAGAGAGAAAGAAAGAAAGAAAGAAAGAAAGAAAAGAAAGAAAGAAAAGAAAAGAAAAGAAGACAAAACAAGGTGCGAGTGGGACAGCTCTGCAGGAAAAGACCCTTGCTGCACAAGTCTGATAAACTGAGTTTGATCCCCAGAACCCAGTAAAGGTAAGGGGTGGGAACAGTCCCCACAAGGCGGTCCTCACACCCCCACATTTACCCACGTATGTAAGCATCCGGATACACACCCATACAAACGAAGATTTTATGTTTAATATATTTTTTTAAAATCTTGGAGCTGGAGAGATGGCTCAATGATTAAGAGCACTGGCTTCCAGAGGTCCTGAGTTCAATTCCCAGCAACCACATGGCAGCTCACAACTGTCTAAACCTGAAATTCAGGGGACCCGACACCCTCACACAGACACGCATGCAGGCAAAACACCTGTACATAAAATAAAAATAAATAATTTTTTAAAAATCTTATCAATTAAACAGTGGTTAAGGGACTGGAGATGTGGCTCCGTTGGCAGAGTGTTTGCCTGGGTTCCATCCCCAGCCCTACATAAACTGGGCAGGGTGCCTCACGCCTGTAATCCCAGCACTTGGGAGGCCAAGTCAAGGGTTCAAGGTCATCATCAAAGAAATTGAAGCCAAGGACGGGAGAGATGCCTCAGTGGTTAAGAGCACTGACTGCTCTTCCATGTGTACATGTACACACACTAAAGTAATAAATATGTAAATATGTAAATAAATGTGACCACATGAGTTCTGGGAGTCAAACGCAGGTGGTCCCCCTTAATTAGCTCCAAGTGCTCCCTTACTGTACACTGAGTCATGTCTCAGGCCGGTTTTGTTCTGTTCTGTTTTGTTGTTTGTTTTAAGGCTTAAAAAGCAGAGAGCATATGTCGTCAGCATTTAATTCAGTGTGCAAGTTTTCCACTCAAATACGAAGCGGATCCTACAGACCGCTCTTGAGGACCGGAAGAGCAGGGTCGGAAGAGCAAGGTCTGCACCGAAGGCGGAATCTGCGTGGGGAACAGCAGGAGGCAGAGCCCTGGGGAAAGTGAGAGGCCGGGGAATCACCCCTTTCCTTCCCAAAACCAACCTCCCAAACAGAGGAAGGCATGACACTTCCCGCAGGAAGGGAACTCCTTGGGGTGTGTACACACACACACACACACCCTCTATGGGCAGCCCACCCTGTGACTCAGGAACTGATGAATAGTCTGCCCCAAACCCAAGTTCAGGAACGAGACACAGACAGAGACAGACTGAGCCCACGGCTTCACTGTTTTCAGTTCTGTGTTACCAAGTGAGAAATTAGGCTGGAACTCAAAACCATATGTCCTCCTCCGCTCCAAGTCACTGCAGGGCTCGGATGTTAACTGTGCACACCATGGTACATGCACACACACACACACACACACATACATGCCATGGTGTGTTCACACACACATACACACAAATTAATTAATTAATTAATTATGTATGTATGTATGTATGTATGTTTAAAAAAAGATAGCTTGGCACCTTACAAAAATGCAAAGACTGGCTAAAATCCATCACTCCGTCTGAACCTTCTAGACCTTTCTGTGTACTCCCTTGTCAAATCCAGTTTCTGCCAAAGATCCTTGGAAAAAATCAGTTCAGCTGCAAATCCCCATAATCCCTAAGCCATCCTTCTTTATTCAGTTCTGGTTCCTCAGCCTGCACCATCCCCCACCCCACCCCACCCCCACCCCACATCTGATCATCCGGACTATCTTCAGCAAGAATCCTGTTAGGTTAGTTGTCGGAACCTCCCAGCCCCCTGGCATTTCCTTTTAGTAATTTTCCACGCACTGACCCTCAGCTAGCTCTAGGTGATGTAAGTCTTGTTTCCTCCCACTGCTTTGGGTCTTTCGCCCACACTGCAAGGCCCTGGTACTGTGGTCCCTACACTTTAGTGACTGTCCTGTTAAAGCCTTCCTTCCGGTATCAAGTATCAAGAAGTAAGCTTTTTTTCCCTTTATTTCTTTTTTCTTTCAACACAGGGTCTCTGGTAGCCTTAAGCTGGCCTTGAATTCACTAAGTAACCAAGGATACCTTGAACTTCTGATCCTCCTGCCTTCGCCCCCTTCCCCATGCTGGATCGCCAGCAAAGCTAGAGATGAGATCCAGGTCTGTATGTGTGCTGGGTAGAACTCTACCATCAGCTACATCCCCAGCCCCTAAGTTCTTCCACAGTATCAGTGCATACAGAGGCCTGGGGAATCTGCCTCCACAGGCTGCACTTGTACTGAACAGATGTTCAAGGCGATCCTTGAGGTCTATGGGGAACAGCTTGGTCTAACACCTGGTGCCCTGGAACTGTGTAAATGGGGGGGGTGCTTTAAAAACACGACAAAGCTAGACAGGCTGGTGCAAACCTATGATCCCCATTAACTGATCACCTGAGATACGTATCAGAAGTTCAAGGCCAGCCTCGAGTGCTGAGTGTGTTCAAGGCCTGTGAGATATAATGTGGCCAATCTCAAGACAAAAAGTAGAAAGAGGGCCAGGGACAGATCTCAGGGCACAATGCTTGCCTAGCATGCATGAGTTCCAAGTTCAATTCTAGCTCCCAAGGGCAGAGTGGGGTGCATGGGGGACACTGAGCTTAGCTTAAACCAGGCTGCGTAGACAGAGGCTAGGGAGCAGAGCCTGAGAGAAGTTCCAGGTTCTGACTGAGGCTCTGGCTGCCTTCCCGTCAGCTGGAGGTCCTGCCTGTGGTCAGCCTTTCCTGGGGAAGGGTCTTCCATTCCTGTCTCCTTTCAGCCTTTGACCTGTTCCCATGGCTCCTCAAGCTCCCACAAGTCACAGCCCCTCCATCCCTGTGGGTTCCCGTCAACCCTAGCTGTCTGCGGGATAATCGACCACTCGGTAGGCTCAGCTCCTGTGGAGTTTCCCCAGTCCCATTGTCACATCAGCCTCTGCTTGCAGGCTTAGAGCACATCTGGCCACCTTCTTAGGCTAACAACAGCAGGGCACACCTGCTACCCCATCACAAGCGTCCATGACAGAGTCTATTATTCACTTCCATTCCTTCAAGATCTGTTCTGGGGGCTCACTCAGCATGAAGAGCAGTCCATGCCTTATGGCCTACCTAGAAAGAAGGTTCAGTAAGTGGGGAGCCATCACACCCAATGAAACCACAGACCAACTTCCTCCAACTTCCTCCCCGTCAGACTGTCACATAATCACAGACCAGCATTAAAAGAAGCTTTAGTGATTAGATAGTCTTTCGCTCATACGAAAGAGTCCTCTTCTGTGGCTCACTTCACCATCCTCCTCTTGAATGCTTCTGGTGGCGGGAAACTCACCACTTCACAGGCAGCCTCTGTGCCTTCCGCTGGGAAGGGGAGCATGCCGCCAGGAACCAGACCTAGGGCCACGGGGCCCAGCTGGAAAAAGCTCTACCACTGAGCTACATCACAGCTGGCCACCTCTGCTGAGGACTCCGTTTTTTTCCCCATTGTGCCGAAACGTGATGAGTTTTAGGGGCTGGCTTTCTCCCCGAGACAAGAAAGCACCTTTGGAGCAGGAAGCTGAGTTTGTATATGGACCTTTGGGCACACCTGACTGTGCCTGCCTGAGAAAGTGCATGATTGCCCTAACTTGCTGAGCTCCAATGATTGGACTAGATGAAACCAACAGGATCGCCTTAGGATCTCGACATCCAGGCAAGGCCTGGAGCAGCCTTGAAGCAGAAAGCCAGAGGGCAGCGAGGCCCATCAGACTGTGGTGAGCAGTGGGGGAGGATGTGTGCCCTGCTGGCTAACTCTGGCTAGAATACCTTTTAAGGACACACCACTGGGGGCTTAGTAGTGGAGCCCACTCCTACCTCCAACAAAATGTTTGATCCTATCAATGTGCATCAGTGACCCAGTACAGAGGAAAACTGGGGCTATTTTTGCCCTCGTGGACCCTGATTCTCAACAGGTCACTTCCCCTCAAAGACCATATCCTCCCAGTTAGTGTGAACTAAAATAGCAGCAGCCCTAGGGAGGAAATAGGGGGTCAATACAAGAAGCCCGGGACTTTCTGACTGTGGCCCATGTCTCTTAGAAGTGGGAACAGCAGTGGTTCTGAACCCCCAGGACAGGCCAAAGCAGATCCCGCTCCCCACACCCCCAGATTCTACCTTCATCTCTCTCCACACTGGTCCCCAGCTGACCCTCTAACCGGAGGCTGGCTGACAGTCCCTCAAGTAGCTGAACCTACCTTGCTCTTTCTCAGCTCCCTCCCATCCAGTTGTCTGGGCCCAGGATAGTGCTATCTTGGGGACAGACACCACCAGATCTGAATTCACCTCCCGACAGACAGGCTGATGGCTTCTGGGGGTCTCTCAGGTCTGACACCACCTCCGACAGACCAGGATGAGCCCAGACCCTTCAGCTCCTCCCCCGGCAGCTGGAACACATCCCACCCAGACCCACTCAAGACCCTGCAGCTGTAAAACTACAGGTAACGACCTGAGCTGACTTACGCCTGCGGACACCGTTCCCACCTGTCCCCGGACCCTAGCAGCCAGCCCTCACCTACCCACCCATGAGAGTCCTAGCTAGCCCTTCTCTACAGAGCCCTTCCCAGTTTTACCTCTCCACAGGCCTTTTCTTCTCAAACTCGTCTCAGCTTGCCCCTCGATAGCTAACTTCTTACTTCCCTCTTCTCCACTGGGCTGCCCCGCCCACCTGCCCCACCCATGGGGAGGCTCAGTACTCAGAGGTCTAAGGGCTCAGGAAAGCCAGCTCCAAGGCTGGGCCATGCTGACGGAAGGCTGCTATTTGTCAGACATGGCCACTGCGACGACGTTAAAGCCTAACTAGGTGTCATCACAGCGGCCTCAGGCAAGGCAGATTCTGAACGATTTTAAGAGTCAGACTAGCAAGGAAAGGCCCACTCCACTCACTAGCCCAGGCAGAAGGCTGAGTCTGCTCGGGCCCTGTTCTGGCTGGTTAGTCACATTTCCTGGGTTGGGTCACTGGCCCTACACTACTTTTTCCTCCTCCCCCTAACTAGTAGTCTCATTGCCCTGAGTGCATGTAATGATGATCTTCTCCTTCTCCCTCCTCCTCTCCCTCCTCCTCCATTCCCCTTCCCCTCTTTCTCGCTCTTCCTCCCTTCTCTTCTTCCTCCTTTTGGTTTTTCGAGACAGGGTTTCTCTGTGTAGCCTTGGCTGTCCTGGAACTCACTCTGTAGACCAGGCTGTTTTGAAGCAAAGTGCCAAGAGAGTGTTTGGGGCCCCGACACATTCTGTGTGTGTGTGTGTGTGTGTGTGTGTGTGTGTGTGTGTGTGTTCATTTTGGTGTTTTGTTTTCGAGACAAGCTATCATGTAGGTTAGCCTCTAAAGGCAGCTCAAACTGGTCTTGAACTCTTGACCCCTGACTCCCGAGTGCTGGGATCACAAAAGCGCACCACCATGGCCAACTGCTGTTTGATTGTCTTACTGAGACAGCAGCTCACTTTGGCACCCAGGCTGCTATGAAACTAAATCTGTAGCCCAGATTGGCTTCAACGCTATGACAATCCTGCCTCTGCTTCCTGAACACTAGTGATTTACATGTACTGAGGCACCACACCAGGCGTCTTGACACAGGAAGTCTCTCTATGCCCCTTAGCTGGGCATGGTGGCTCTTGCCTTTAATCTCAGCACTCGGGAAGCAGAGGCAGGTGGATCTCTTGAGTTACAGGACAGAGGGCATATGGTTTCAAGCTCAACCCAAAGCAACAACCGCTCCCTTCACACAGTCACAGGACCGTAATATAGAATCAATCTGATCTAACTTGCTGGCCCCAGGAAGGCCTTGCCCTGGGGCACAGTCCAAAGTCACATAGAAAGCAGGACGTAGTACCGTTCCTCATGTTGTGGTGACCCCCCCAACCATAACATTATCTTCATTCTACTTCCTAACTGTCATTTGCTACTGTTATAACTTGTAATGTAAATACTTTAGAGATAAAACTTTGCCAAATGATTCATGACTCACAGGTTGGGAGGTTCAGGAGTGTTTGCACCCAAGGGGCAGTGACAGTTGGGTGTCCAGAGACCCTGACAGGCCCGTCCTGGAAGAATGTTAGTCAACAGTCAGATCCAGTGTTCAGAGTCAAGGCCCTGGCCCTGGTAGTACCGAGGCTAGCCTTGCTAATTATCCGACCATCAAACCAGCCCAGCCTATCTTGGAGGCTGCTAGGGGAAAGCCTGGAGAAAACAGAGTGCCAAGTGGATACGGGGAGTTGGTATTTGCTTGCTCATTTGAGACTGAGCCTGAAGACATAACTGGCCTCAAATTTGTGATCCTCCTGCTGCCATCTGAGGGCTGGGATTACAGTGTACACCCCCCCCCCATGCCTTCTAGATGGATGTGTTCTGTGTGCTAAAATACCACGAGAGCGAGAATTAACCGTTTTCTCAACATTAAATGCAGTCACCGGGACGGTTCAGAGAGTAAAAATGCTTGCTGTGCAATGGTGACCACAGTTCGATCCCCAGAACCTATAATAAAAGGACAAAATGGTTCCTGAAAGATGTCCTCTGAGATGTAGATACAGCTCAGAGGTCAGGAACAACTGCTGCTCTTCCAGAAGACTGGGGACTGGTGCCCAGAAACCACATCTGGCACCTCACAACGGCCTGCAACTCCAACTCTAGGGGTCTGACTCCCTCTTCTGGCCACAGAGAGCACTGCACTCACATTTGAATATACAGATAAACACACTACACTGATTGATTTGTCAACCTGACACAAATCTAGACATATCTGGGAAGAGGGTTTTCTAATTGAGAAAATTTCTCCATAAAATTGGCCTGTAGGCAAGTCATCGCCTTGATTACTGAGTAATATGGGAGAGTTCAGCTTACTGTGGGCAGTGCCATTCTTGAGCAAGATGGTCCTGGAGGTTATAAGAAAGCAGACTGAGCAAGCCATGAGAAACAAGCCAGTAAGCAGCCCTCCTCCATGGCTTCTGCATCAGCTCCTGCCTCCAGGCTCCTACCCTGACTTCCCTCAGTGGTGAACTGTGACCTGGAAGTGTAAAATGAAATAAACCCTTTCTTCTCCAAGTTGCTTTCGATCATGGTGTTTTATTACAGCAAGAAAAAAACCCCAGCCGGGCGTGGTGGCGCACGCCTTTAATCCCAGCACTCGGAAGGCAGAGGCAGGCAGATTTCTGAGTTTGAGGCCAGCCTGGTCTACAAAGTGAGTTCCAGGACAGCCAGGGCACACAGAGAAACCCTGTCTCGAAAAACCAAAAAAGAAAAAAAGAAAAACCCCAACACACACCACAAACACACACACACACACACACACACACTTTCAAAAGAAATCTAAAGAGATTTAGAAGGAAAGTTGTCCTCTGGCCACCGCATGTGCTGTGACAACCGCCCACATATGACGAATCAGTAAAACTTAAAAAAAGGATGGGCTGGCGAGCGAGATGGCTCAGCAAGTAAGAGCACTGACTGCTCTTCCGAAGGTCCTGAGTTCAAATTCCAGCAAACACATGGTGGCTCACAACCACCCATAATGAGATCTGACGCCCTCTGCTGGTGCGCCTGAAGATAGCTACAGTGTACTTACATATAATAAATAAATAAATCTTTTTTAAAAAAAAAAAGGAAAGGAACTGTTCTCTGTAAAGAACACGGTTTGCAGGGCTGGAGCAAGGGCTCCGTGTTTAAGAGCAGCGGGTGCTCTTTCAGAGACTCAGGCTCCATTACCAGCACCTCACGGAGGCTCACAACTGTCTGCAACTCTAGTCCCAGGGAAGCTAATGCTCTCTTCTGGTCAGCTCAAGTACCAAGCATACACAGTGTGTACATACATTCATACATGCAGACAAAACACCCAAACACATTAAATAAATAATAAATAAAACAATAAAACACAGCTTTTAGCTGGCATCCAAGTGTCTCCATGGTCAAATGACAGCCTTGAAACCAGGGCAGTCGGAGCTAAGATGCCAGCAAAGCCTTGTCCCTGACAGAGCCACAGGCTTGGTAGAGAGCTTAGTACAAAGGTTACAGGTTGGTCTTAGCTGGACGTGGGGGTACATGCCTTTAATCCCAGCACTGGGAAGGCAGCGGCAAGTGGCAAGTGGAACTCTATGAGTTCAAGGCCAGACTGGTCTTTCAGGACTGGGTATATATATATATATATATATATATATATATATATATATATATATATATCAGTTAATAGACTGTTCACATAACACCATGAAGCCCTGAGATGGATCACAGCATGGAATAAAGACAAAGAAGACCAGGAAGATGGCTCCACCAGTAAAGACACTACTTCCAAGCCTGAAGACCTGAGTCTGACATGGTGGGAGAAGAACGGAGACTCTAAAGCTGTCATGGTGGGGCATCCCTACAGTCCTAGCACTTGGCGGGAGAGGCAGGAAGACCAAAAGGTCAAACCTACCCTTGGCTACACACAGTGTATGTGGAAGTAGACTTACTGCTTACCAACTGAGCTTTCTCAGGTCAGTGATTCAACTCCGAGGAGCCTCCTTGTGTCTAATCTGTCAGCTGGGCACACAGATAAAATGTGAAGGTCAGACAAGATGTTACAGGGAATGAGCAAATAAGGGCTGTTAGGTAAATAGAAATTCTTTTTTTTTAAATGACATTCGTTGATTCATTTACTTATTCTGGAGGAGGCGTGGCCTGTACACACCAGGCTTGGTTCTCTCCTTCTATCACGTGGGCCCTGGGAACCAGATGCAGGTCTTTGGGCTTGGTGGCAAGTGTCTTTACCAGCTGAGCCAGCTGATGGACTGTTTCTCCTTTCTTTAGTCTGCCATTCATGTCAGCGTGACTGGGATCGCCGCTGAGATGACTAACTAGAGGCCCTGGTAAAAGGGCCCAGCATATGCTGGAGCAATCCCCATTCCTTCCGCTAGGGAAGAAAGTTAAAACCAGGGATCCCCTCCTTCTGTGACTACTCAGATCCTTGGGTCCTAGCTGTATCAGGGCAGAACCTAGGTGGACCTTAGGTTGAGAACCTATGTACACACCAGGGAACAAAGATGAATGAAAACCATTGTTCACTACATTTGAGGGTCCTATTACCAAGGGAAGAAAATTTTATTTAAAAAAAAAAAAAAAAGATTGTTGGGGCTGGAGCGATGATTCAGTGTGGTTAAGAGAACTCGCAGCTTTTTCCAGAGGACCTAATTTCAGTTCCCAGAACCCACATCAGGCCACTCAAACCTCTAGCAGTTCAGCTCCAAGGCATCTGATGCCGTTCTAGCTCCACTTGCACAAACCCAAACTCAGACAAGCAAAACACACAGGAGTGAGGGAGAGNGTAATACACCGTTTCAAAAGAAAACCAACAAAAAGTTATAAAGGAAAATGAGGAACTAGTTTCTTTTTAAGACTCAGGTTGGTTTCCCCACCCCCACCACGCTTCCGTTCCTCCCTACAGCCAACTCCCTGCTTCAAGTTTGTCCCTCGAGAGAATGGGAAAGTGCTTTGCGGGCTCTGCCCGCCTGATCTCGGCTACCATCAAAACACCAGAACAGTTTTCTCCCCTAGGAACCCGGAAGATGTGGGGGAGACAGGGAGCCGTGAGCCTCGGAATCCGCAGAGTTAAAGTAAGATCCCTGGGCCGCGGAGACCCCCTGGGAACGCTACTTACTTGCTCTAGGGGTTTCCAGGCTCTGGACAAAGTTGTTTTGCTGGAGACCACGCCTCCACCCCCTCGGAGAAGTGAGTCACCCCAAAGGGCCAAGTGGCAGGGGCTGACTAGGGCGTTCCCTTCGCTTTGCTCCTCCAGAGACCTAGCATTGGGAGCCTTGTAGGGACCCCAGGGCCGGTAAAGCTAAGGTTCCCTATACTATGGGAAAACGGGCTGAGGACAGCAAGGCAGCTTCCACCTCCCATACAACCCACGGATCCTTAGTCTCCATCACGGTGCCAACCTCTGCTGCTCCTTGGAGCACCCTGTTAGTACTTTGTGTCTTCTTTTATCTTTCTTTTGTTTTTGTTTTTGAGACAGGTTTTCTCTGAGTAAAGTCTTGGAGCCTGGAGCTTGCTCTGTAGACCAGTCTGGCCTCGAACTCACAGAGATCCTTCTGTCTCTGCCTCTGGAGTGCTAGGACTAAAGGTGGGCTAGTACTTTGTGCCTTCGATGTGATTGATCTCTGGCTAAGGATGCAGCTCAGTGGAGTGTTTTCTAGCGTGCAGGAAGCTGGGCTTGATTCCCAGCATCACCCGTACTAGCCAGAACGTGCTTGCAATCCCGCATTCGGATGATCTCACCCCCCCACACACACACACACACAAGTAAATAAATACGTGTAATTTTTAACAATCGTGATCTTCCACGCTCATCCGGCACCATTATTCCCACTTAGATGAATTCTCAGGGAGGACCAGAAGAGAGCCAGGAATGTAATTCAGGCTGGCCTGACCTGCATCAATGCGCCCTTCTACCCTCCTCTAATTCAAAACCAAACAGACCAGCCAGTGTCTGCACCGCTGTCTCCGCCGACCTTAGCACACAAACCCACTCAGTCCACAAAGCCGCTTTGTCTTTTGAGAAGCAACTTTGCAAAGACCAAGCAGAGTTCAATTCTCTGAGGTCCACTGACTGCTTCTGAAAGAATTTATACCCTGACTTTGTTCCTGGGCAGCTGGGCAGTCCAGAAGCATTCCAGGGCAAGATGGCTCAGTGCCAGCCCTTCCCCACTCCCCTTTTTTTGAGACAAGGTTTCACTCTATCTGCCTGGAGTGTTTGTTCTATGTAGGACAGCAGCGAACTCACAGAGCTCTGCCTGCCTCTGCTCCCTGAGTGACACTACTCCCTGTACCACTACAGCCAGCTTAGTTTTCTAGTTTTGACAAATATAACACCAGTGTAACCCACATCCCTGCCAAGAGGCCAAACAGAAAATTCTGTCATGGGAGTGGGTATTTTTTATGTGTCTCCCTCACCAACCACACTGTATATGTGGCTTTGAGACAATGACAAGTCTTTCTTATTAACTCCAGCACCCAGCATTAGGAGATAATGACAATGAGAAAAAAAAATCCAATTTTTAAGACAAGTTCCTGTGTGGCACAGGCTGACCCAAACTCCCTATGTAGCCTCAGATGACCTTGAACTTCTGATCTTCCTCTCGTGCCTCCAGAGTGCTGGGACCGCAGGCGAGTATCATTATGCCCAATTTATGCCCAGTGTATATAGCTCTGGCTTTGTGATCTATGTATGCTAAACAGGACCAACACTCAAAAAATGTTTACTGAGCCGGGCGTGGTGGTGCATACCTTTAATCCCAGCACTCAGGAGGCAGAGGCAGGCGGATTTCTGAGTTCGAGGCCAGCCTGGTCTACAAAGTTAGTTCCAGGACAGCCAGGGCTACACAGAGAAACGCTGTCTCAAAAAAAAAAAAAAAAATCAGTTTACTGAATGCCTTAAGGATGAAGGTCAAACTCCTATGTTATAGTTATAGGAGTGCCCCACTGAGTAACCACTGAGACAGTTTGCTCCCTTGTAAAGCAAGGACGGAGACCCTAACCCTTCTAGCTGGGAGACAGTGACCCTGAGGGGCTGTGAGAGAAGTCTAGAGGGTTAATTCGCTGTTGTTTTTGGGTCTCTCTCACTCTCTCTCAACATGGCAACAAGAGTATGCCAAGACCCAGACTGAGCTGGCACGCCAGCCACTGAGCCATGTCCCCAGACCCTTTGGGTTTTTTCTCTTTTGATCCAAGCAAGGTCTTGCTATGGAACTTGCAGCGACCTTCTTATCTCTGCCTCCCTAGTGCTGGGGTTACAGGAATGAACCGTCATGTCCAGTCTGCTCTCTAGGTATCTTGGGAGAATACATTTTGGTTTTTACTTAGAGTGTAAACACCTGTTTATGTATATGTTGTGAACGTATACATGTTCATGTACACACAGATGTGTGGGCACGTGTGTATTGAGGCCAAAGGTCAATGTCAGATGTCTTCCTCTATTATCTCCACCTTCTCTCTCTCTCTCTCTCTCTCTCTCTCTCTCTCTCTCTCTCTCCTCTGTGAAACCCTGGCTGTCCTGGAAATCACTCTGTAGACCAGGCTGGTCTCAAGCTCACAGAGCTCCTCCTGCCTCTGCTTCCCAAGTGCTGCGATTAAAGGCACACACCACCACTGCCCAGCTTCGACCTTATTTTCAAAATTGAACTTTTTATTCATTTTATGTATATGAGTGTTTTGCCTGCATGTACGTCTGAGTAGCAGATACATACCTAGTGCCTAAAGAGGTCAGAAGAGGACAAGAGGTCCCCTGGAACTGGAGTTACAGAAGGTATGAGCCCAGATGTGTGTGCTGGAACCTGAACGTAGGTCCTCTGTAAGAATAACAAACCCCCTACCCACTGAGCCATCTCTCCTCTAGCTTATTTTTTGAGACAAGGTATCCTATAGAACCTGGTGCTCTGTTTCAGCTAGATGGGCTGGTCAGCAAGAAACCATCAGCTTCTACCTCTTCAGCCAACTTTGGAATTACAAATGTGGGCTGCAAACCTCGCTATTCCATGAGTGGTAAGAGTCTAAATTACGCTTCCAGGTTTGTGCAACAAGCATTTTACCCACTGAGCCATCTCCACTCACGCCTCTCTTATTGTCCTTTTTGAGGCAGAGTGTCATATAACCCAGGTTGGCCTTGAACTCCTGATGCTTCTGCCTTAGCTTCCTACATGCTGGGAAAACAGCCAGGGACCACCACTCCAGAATCTCTGTTTCTTGTTCTTTTTAATTTTTTGTTTTATGTGGATAGGTGGTTTTTATGCACATACATCTGTGCACCACATGTGTGCCTGGTGCCTGCAGAGGCCAAAAGAGGGCATCGGATTCCCAAAGATTGGAGCTGCAGGCAGCTGTGAGCTGCCACGGGGTGCTGGGACTTGAAGCCAGGTCCCCTGTAAGAGCAGTAGGTGAGTGCTCTTAGCCATTGAGCCATCTCTCCAGCTCCCTTTTTTGTTTTTCTTTTGAGACAAGGTGTCATACTGTAGCCCAGACAGAGTTCAAACTCATTGTAATCCCCCTGACTCAGCCTCTGAAGTGCTAGGATTACAAATACAAGCTACTCCACCCAGCCTGACATGTGGTCCTGTCTGAGCCTTAGTTCCCCATCAGTGAGATGAAGGCCAAGTTTAGACGTTCCTGGCTCCTCTGACTCCAATCAGAGGCATGGCACAGAGTAAGTCATCCCGTCACTGGGGATGAGGGTGAGCCAAGCCTAGGGAATAATTCAGCAAATGAGGATTCCGAGTTGTTTGGGCTGTGCACACACCCTTCTCTCACAGTGTACTCAGAAGCGGGAGACCTGAAAAGAGTATACACACCTCTTTCCAAACACTGTACCAAGCAACCTCTAGGCAACCTAGTACCCCCACACACATCAGGCTCTGATTTTGATGGGAACACCTCACATACTCTATGGTTTACAGTTTATTAAATACCCTCAACTCCACACAAACCCATTTATTTGGTTGTTGGGGTACATTGTGTGAAGGTGTATCTTTGTATATTCAATTGTTAACTCTGTACCAGCAGAGAGCTAAATGCTGGCAGGATCTTGGAATTTTATTTCTGTGGCCCCTCACCCACCTCATATTTTGTAAGTTCTCTCCTTCCTTACCTGCTTAAGGTAATCTAGAACTGCATCTGGTTGTCTGTAATAAAGAACTGATGGCCAATAGCTGGGCAGGAAGTGGAGGGCAGATCTTCTGGGCAGAGAGAGGGATGCTGGGAGAAGAATCAGAAGCAGGAGATTCGCCAGGGACAGACAGACAGACCAGAGATTAAAAAGCCTCTATGTCAAGGCTGGAGAGATGGCTCAGTGGTTAAGAGCACTGACTGCTCTTCCCAAGGTCCTAAGTTCAATTACCAGCAACCATATGGCAGCTCACAAACATCTGTAATAGGATCTAATACCTTCTTCTGGTGTGTCTGAAGATAGCTACAATGTATATACAAAAAATAAAGTAATTTTTTTTTTCCAAGACAAGGTTTCTCTGTGTAGCCTTGGCTGTCCTGGAACTCACTGTGTAGACCAGGCTGGCCTCGAACTCAGAAATCCCCCTGCCTCTGCCTCCCGAATGCTGAGATCAAAGGTGTGCACCACCACTGCCTGGCCACCTCTGCCCTTCAAATGCCTACACTACACACACACACACACACTCACACACTCACAAACAGAGTGTTAATCTCAAAGATTCAACCACTAATCCAAACCATAGTGACCAAATTAATGCAAGGAATTAATTACAGCAAGCTCTTTAAATTCGTGTACACAGGCTGCCTTCCCCTAAGGCTGGGTTCAGGAGGTTAGCACTGGATGTGAGGAAGACAAGTTTGTATAGCTCAGGGGTAGGGAGTTGGCAAAATGGACAAGGTTACAGGAATAGAACACAAGCATAAGAAGTTAGTTATAACCACCTCAGGAAACTAAGACATAATTACAAGGTGGTCAGTGACAAGAGATAGCTGGAACAATCATTCTGAAACGAAGGAAGGATTGCAAGATGGTTATTAACTTTTTGTAACAAAGACATGATTGTCATTCCTGGAATAGGCATTTGTAGTTATAACAGAGACATTTGTAGTTAAGGTTACAGGTGGGACCTAGTCCAATCCTTGAGAAAAAAAAGGGGGTTAATTATGAACAGGAATGTATATAGTTTGTGTTTACTATAAGACAGCTTTTACGCCTAAGATGGGGGCAGGCTGGTTCTTCAAGAGCAAGGTATGTCTCACCAATTTCTTAGTGATTAAAGCCTTCCTTGGATTAGTAGTTAACAAATTCGTGAAGTTACTATTTATCAAAAAAAAAAAAAAATCCTCTAAGATAATGGGCTTGTGTGTACAACCCATCCTGGGCAAGACTCCAGAGCCTTGACCTTATTCATTTTTGCCAGGCAGGGGCTCCAGGATAAGGCCTTACTGGAGAGAGACTGGACAGTGCTGGAAAATGTCCCTCCTAGGGCTTCTTCCACTCAGAGGCTGGTCCTCCAGTTTACCCACCACTGGTCACAAACAGGACTAGACCCCATGGCACCCAGGGAGAAAGCCTGCGAACTACAATCCCCAGCAGGCAGTGGGCTGCAGGACGTGACCTATGCGGTCAAAGTCGAAGCACAGGTTCAGAGGGCCCTCCAGGGCGAAGTCAGACACACTAATATAAGCACACACCCGTACCACATGCGCCAGTCCTGCTCCCACCAAACTACAAATCCCAGCAGGCAGCAGGATGCTAGGTGGGGCCTAGAGTCTGATCTTTTCCTCCGGAAGTGGAATCAGGCAGGTGTGGTGCGTTCCTTGTGGGGAGGGGTTCTTGGCCGCCGAGTAAAGGCTGTTGGTGCGGCGGCGGTGGGCGCCCACAGTAGGCACACATTGCGCCTCCTTGATTCCGACTCCATTACCCGGGCTAACTCCTTGTACAGGGGAGAGGAGCAGCCCAGACCTTGAATCGGGGCTGAGCTTGTTAAGGCCCCTGTATGACTTGCGAGTCCTGGAGAAGAAGCCCAGGAAAGGTCTGGGTCCTCCTTGTCCCCTGATTGTAGGTCCCAGAGATTTGAGGTCCTGACCCTAGGCATTAGGATGAGAGGCTACAAGGGGCCGGGGGTGGGGTGGGGTGGGAATAACCAAGACACTGTGATCTAAGCATCCACTCTTTCAAAAGCCTCTGCCCACAGCACAAGTGTCACAACTCTTGTCCTAACTTCCCATGTTGCCCAGAGAGCCTCAGGTGCTGAAGAAGGGACTTACCCAAACCCTTCAGTGTAAACAGAGCTAGGTGGGATGAGCTGCGCTGAGGCCCCCACTTCCTCCACCTCCGCCTGGGGCAGCTCTCTCCTGAAGTCTCTTCTCAGCTGATTTCAGGCTCCCAGGTGGGGACTCAGGTTACACCTGTATTGGGAGCAGTGACACCGCAGTGGCCAGGAATACATGGACTTTCTGTCTCCGACCCCGTTTTTAGTTTTTACACTTTCTGGGCTGCCACATGGCTGATGGTCATTGTAGATCTAGAACTACACGGACTCTGAAGGTATAGCCATGACCCTGTTACGAAATAAATCTACTCTCTACAGCATGGTTGGGATCAGCTACTTCCTGGAACACAAGTCTTGAAAGGATTAGAAACAACTCCACAGTGAACATAACGGAGAGCCAGGCCATGAGAGAAGAGTTGGGGAGGGAGAAGCCAGGAGACCGAGATACCAAAAGGGCGCGGAAGAAGCGGTGTAGCTCAAACAGCTGGATTTCGTAGGGAAGAGCGGCTGCAGGAAGGGCAGCTTGTGCAGTCCCTGGGCTGGAGAAGTTTAGGGTAAGGAATGGGGAAGCTATTCAGGAGGAAAGTAACAGGTAAGGACTGAGGGCTGTTGGGAGAACCCAGAGGCCAGTCCGCCCTGGCCTTTCATCCTGGGCTTGAGAAGGATCAGATACGTGGGTCAATCCCCAATACCATCTGGGGGTAGTGTTGGACGGAAGGGTGAATCAAGCAGATATTGTAGTTCTAAATTCTTGAAAGATTATGAAGAAACAAAAATGAAGGATCGTTCTAAAAGTGTCCCAAATTAAATCAAAAGCATTGTCAAAATAAATTGGTCTTGACACAAACCATTCCTTTAGTGGGCTGGAGATGGCTCCGCTGTTAAGAGCACTCGCTGCTCTTCTAGAGGACCGGAGTTTGTTTCTGAGCTGAGCATCGATGTTAGCTTGTAAAGTCCAGCTCCAGATTACACCCTCTTTCGGCCTCCAGACTACATATACGTAAGAATAAAACATCTCTTTTTTTTTAAAAAAAGGCATTCCTGCCAGGCAATGGTGGCAAACACCTTTAATCCCAGCACTTGGGAGGCAGAGACAGGTGGATTTCTGAGTTCAAGGCTAGCCTGGTCTACAAAGTGAATTCCAGAACAGTTAGGGCTATACAGAGAAACCCTGTCTTGAAAAAAAAGAAAAGAAAAGAAAAGAAAAAAGTAAAAGAAAAAGAAAGCCGGGCGTGGTGGTGCACGCTGTTTAATCCCAGCACTTGGGAGGCAGAGGCAGGTGGATTTCTGAGTTCACTGGTCTACAAAGTGAGTTCCAGGACAGCCAGGGCTACAAAGAGAAACCCTGTCTCAAAAAAAAAAAAAAAGAAAAAAAAAGCATTCCTTTAGGTTTTTTATATTTCTTCTTCTTTTCCTCTTCTTCCTCCTCCCCCTCTTTGGTTTTTCAAGACAGATATTTTCTCTGTAACAGTCCAGCCTGGACTGGAAATCACTCTGTAGACCAGGCTGGCCTCGAACTCATAAAGAACCACCTGCCTCTGCCTCCAGAGTGCTGGGATTAAAGGCGTGTGCTACCACCCCCAGCTCTTCATTTTGTTTTTAACCACTGACATGTTTCGTATATAGGTCACTGGTCACTCTCTTTCTCAGTTGTTTCTTTGGACAGGGTCTCACTCTGCAGCCCAGGCTAGCCTGAACTTCATGTAATTCAGGCTGACCTTCAGCAATCTGCTCACCTCAGCCTTGCCTATGCCACGCTCGCTGGCTCATCCTTCCAGATCTCCCTTGTCTCTGTCTCTCATCTCGCTCGAAGAAATAGTAGACTCACACCTGTTACCATACCTAGCTTTTTTGGGGGGGTGGGGGGGGTCTCTTTATAACCCTGCTGTCCTGGAACTTTGTAGTGCAGGCTGGCCTCAAACTCACAGAGATCTGCCTGCCTCTGCCTCTGCCTCTGCCTCTGACTCCCAAGTGTTGGCATTAAAGGCGTATGCCATCCTATCTGTCCACATCCACTTTATATGAATTCCGGGGATCCATACTCAGGTCTTCATGCTTGTACATAGGTGCTTTACCCATCAAGCAACCTTCCCAGCATCTCTGTGTGAATCACATTTATGTGTTTGTGTGAGTGTGTGTGCACAGGCACAGGTCCACACATACATACTGTGGCACCTGCCTATGTAGAGGTCAGGGGACACCTATCGGAATTAATCCTTCTTCAGCCAGATGGCTCTAGGGAGTCAAACTCAGGAAGCACAAACCAGGCATGGTGGGATATGCCTGCAATCCCAGCATTTGGGGGTCAGAGGCAGAAGCACCAGGAGATCCAAGGTCACCTTTGATAATTGTGAGTTTGAGGCCAGCCTGACATAAAACCCTGTTTAAAAATCAAAGGAATCCAGACATCCATTATTTGACTAGTGTAATCTATCTTCCCTCCATTTTATGTATTTTCTTCATTTTATAATTATAAATTCATGAGAGAAGAACAAGTTTCATTATGTTATCAATTCAGCCAGGTGGGGTACATGCCTGTAGTCTCAGCGCTGAGGAGGATCTGAACTCAAGACCTCTGGGGATAAAAAGACCCTGTTGCAGAAAGGAGGAAGAGGGAGAAGGCATGGGCTGGTGAGTGTGTGTGTGTGTGTGTGTGTGTGTGTGTGTGTGTGTATCATTTGGTACAAGAAGGCATTCCTCTGGTGAGCTGTATTTCAGAATCAAGAACCAGATCTAGATTACCGGAAGCTACGACTTTGGGCAGGGACGCCACCTAGCGGGATCCTGTGGAAGCAGGCCTGGGCGCTCTTTTTTGATAAGATCATTTATGTGTGTGAATGTTTTATTTGCACATCTATGTGTACCATATATATACTTGGTGCCCAGGGAAGTCAGAAAAGGGTGTTGGATCTAGAAATGGAGTTATGGACGGTTGTGAAATATGATATAAGAATTGAACTTGGGTCCTCTGCAAGAGCAACAAATATTCTTTTTTTTTTTTTTTTTTTTTCCGAGACAGGGTTTCTCTTTATAGTCCTGGCTGTCCTGGAACTCACTTTGTAGACCAGGCTGGCCTCGAACTAAGAAATCCGCCTGCCTCTGCCTCCCAAGTGCTAGGATTAAAGGCGTGCGCCACCACGCCCAATAAGCCCCCCCCCCCAAGTGTTATTGGAATGCAAGCTTCTGCATTTTGATAGGGATAAGCACCTGGTTCCTGAATCGTAAAGACTTGTGTGATTTTCCAAGTGCCAAAAGTCACTTGACAATGACTGCTTTCTGAATATCCAACCTTTAGGGTGTAGCTGGCCCTTACCTTCTTTATGGGTTCTTTTTCCTCAGCCTTTATCCCCCCTCCCAAGTTTTACTCCCAATCACTAGATAGGAGAGAAAGAAGGATAGAAGGAAGAGAGAGAGAGAGAGAGAGAGAGGTCCTTGAATCTAATTTCTTTCCTTTTATTTCTTCTTTGAGCACGACTATTAACAAACCACAACCAAACTTCCTGCATGACCAACAACCACCCACCCCACCGAGTAGAGTGCTAGCATTTATATACCCTCTGAAAAATCCCACAGGTCACACAATTGCAGAAACCATTTGCAGCTGGCAAAACCAAGCCTCTGCTAGAGCAGGAAGGAAATCACAGTCAGCTGTGAAGCAGCCTCATAGCCCACACCTGGGATTAAAACAAAAACATATGCTTATAATGTTTCTGTGGTTTGTTTTTTTTTTAAGAAACTAAAATTCCAAAATTCTCAGTACAATCAGGTTCAGTTAAATCCACGGGGCAGTGTTATTAGGTGATTACCGGGAACATGGTGGGAGTGAGATTGCCCCCTTTAAGGGACTTTTCTTTATTTGCATTCTTAATAATGAAGGGCTGCAGGTTCAGATGACCTACTTTCTCTGTCAGCCTCGCTATCCTATGAATTGAGCTTCAGGCTGTCATTCTTCTTGTCGCCACCAGGGGTCACCCTCTCCTGCGGAACGCCTCTCAAATGGGCATGGAAATAAGCAAGGGGACTGGGGGCTTTGGCCTGAGGCCCAGCGTCTGTTTTTTGTGTTCATCTGTGACGGAGTGATTTCAGGACCCTCCATGCCTGTGGAAGAAGGATGTGGGTTGGAGAAGCATCCTTGACCCACTGTGTCTGGGGTCTCGTAAGGGGTAGGGGAGAAAGTATGGGTGGGGAATTTCTCTCCCACTACCCTATTACTTGAGAGAACAAGGAGCCTGGGATGAACTGCTCACCTGACAGGCTCTGAACTGCAGACAGACTCCTAAGCAGGATCATTTGAGATCTGTGGGGCAATGGGGGGCTGTGGAGTCCCTGGAAAGTGGGGTGGGGAGAATAATAGCACCCCACCCCCACCCCCACCAAGATAAACAGGAGAGAGGATTCTGGGAAGTGAGAAAGGTTTGTTAACGTAATCTGGAGAAGACAAATCTTCAGTTTTCTGTGTTTGCCAAGGGGACTGTTGTCCGCAGGTAAATGGAATGGCAGACAGGACGTGGTGCCTTCTCTTTGGGCCTATTGGTCGGTGATGGGCAGGAGAGTAGCAAGCTATGGGCCTTCCAGGGAGACCAAGACTTGCAGAGCTGAGGGCTTTCCACAGAATGCGTAACCACTAGCTATGCCATACAGGAGATAACAACCAGGAGCCTACCATGTGCCAAGTTGTAAGCCAGGTGCTAGGGGTTTGGCTGTGAACCCTACTGAAACCAGGGCTGCCATTTATAGAGCTTACTTCAGCACCCTGGAGGCGGTACAGTCTAGCTCTGGAACAAACCTGTGAGCTTAATTACCATGGAAGCCTTGAGCGTAGGGGTTGGGGGGGATGCTGAAGGAAGTTCTTCTGAGCTGTGGCTCTCAGGAAGAGAGACAACAAGACAGAGAGGCCCAGGGAAGGGATGGCCAGTGGGCAGCCCCAGGTAAGGTGACTTTGCTCCACCACCCCCAGCCTCACCCTGGCTTCCTGAATACTGGGCCTTCTCCTGTCTGAGCAGAGTCTGGACCAGGGGACCAAGCTGGGAGAGAACAAAGACACTGCGACCCCAGCATGGTGGTAAAAACACACTTGAGAGGCAAAGGCAAGAGGATTGAACGATTAAGGCCAGCCTGGGCTACATGAAACTTTCTTTGTGTATGTATGTATGTATGTATGTATATGTGTGTATATGTATGTATACCTGGTACCTAAGGAGGCCAGAAGACGATGTTGGACACCTTGGAATTGGCATTACAGATAATTATGAGCCAATATGTTCAGGTCCTCTGGAAAATCAGCCTGTGCTCTTAACTGCTAAGCTATCTCTCCTGCCCCGAGACTCTGTTTCAAACATACATGCACACACACCTCAAACCAAAACCACACACACACACACACACACACACACACACACACACACACACAGCCCAAACAAACAAAGCAGTATTCTGATGATGAATAGCCCCAGAAAAAGAGTTGAAGTGGAGGCAGGAGTGCTGGGCTCCGGCAGGGAAGGCCATCCATTTGAAAAGACATGGGGCCTTTTAAAAAAAGACTAAAAACAGTAAGTCAGCAGTGGTAGCACACGCCTTTAATCCCAGCACTTGGGAGGCAGAGGCAGGCAGATCTCTGGATCTCTATGTGTTTGAGGCCAGCCTGCTCTACAGAGTGAGTTCCAGGACAGATAGGGCTACACAGAGAAACCCTGTCTCAAAAGACAAACAATAACAACAAATCATGCTTATTAAACATGTCTTCGTGTGTTCCGGCACATGCATGTGGAGGTCAGAGGTCAGAGGACAACTTGCTGAAGCCAGTTCTCTCCTTGGGTCCTGGAGATCCAACCTGGATCGTCAGTGCCTTTACTCATTGGCCCAAGATTTTTAAAGGTTTATTTGTGTTCTTTTAAAGTGTAAGTAGGTGGCAGTGGGTATGTGCAGGTGGCTGCAGAGGCCAGAGTGTTGGATCTCTCTGCAGCCAGAGTTACAGGGGCTGCCTGATGTGGGTACTTGGAATCCATCTCAGGTTCTTTGGAAGGACAGGATGTGCTATTAACCACTAAGCCATGTGTCTAGTTCCACCAATTTTTTTTATGTTGTTGTTGTTTTGTTTTGTTTTTTTCGAGACAGGGTTTCTCTGTATAGGCCTGGCTGACCTGGAACTATGTAGACCAGGCTGGCCTCTAATCAGCAATCCTCCTGCCTCTGCCTCCTGAGTGCTGGGATTAAAGGCGTGCACCACCACCGCCTGGCTCCACCAACATTTTTTTTTCAAGACTTATTTATTATTATATCTAAGTACACTGTAGTTGTCTTCAGATGCACCAGAAGAGGGCCTCTCATTACAGATGGTTGTGAGCCATCATGTGGTTGCTGGGATTTGAACTCAGGACCTTCGGAAGAGCAGCCAGTGCTCTTAACCACTGAGCCATCTCTCCAGCCCGTCCACCAACATTTTTAAACAGTGTGATGTATGTATACAAGAGGCTTCCTCCTTTTTTCTCATTTAGGGAGTGTCTAGGAGAGTTGAGACATTCCCTTATAGACTTGGCTGGCTTCAACTTTCCATGTACCCCAGGTTGGCCTGGAATTCCTGATCCTTCTGCCTCTACTTACAAATTGCCAATTACAGTTGTACACTACCATGCCTCACCCTATTCTCTTATGGCTTTGTTTTGTTTGCGACAAAGTCTCATGTAGCCAAGGCTGGCCTAAAACTCATTATATAGCTAAGAATAACCTTGTCCTTATAGACCTGATTTTATATGATGCTGGGAATCAAACCCAGGGCTTTATGCTCCGTCCCCCTCTGCTTTCCAATCTGTTTTAAGAATGTCTTCTCTCAAGGCTCCCTGAGATAGATGGCTCACTAGCCTAGCTGGTATCAGTAAGCTCCAAGTTGGGGGAAAGACCTTGTCTCAAATAAAATAAAATAAAATAAAATAACAAAACAAAACAAAACAAAACAACCCACCACCACCATACAAAACATCTCTAAGCTGGTTTGGCAGTTCAGATGAATTAACTGTTGCTCCTGCAGGGACCTGGGTTCAGCTTTCAACACTTACACCGAGTGACTCACAACAGCCTGTAACTCCAGTTCCAGGAAATCCAGGGTGCCTCCAAAGGCAGCTACAACATGTTCACACACACAGAGCCATACACAAACACGCATGCATAAATCTTCTTAAAGATTTGTTTTATGTGTCTGAGTGTTTCGTCTACATGTATGTAAGTGTATGTGTGCAGTACCAGAAAGAGGTCAGAAGAGGGTGCTGGGCCCCTTGGAACTGTAGTCATAGATGGTTGTGAGCTGCCAATGTAGGTGCTGGGAACAGAAGCTGGGTCTGCGGAAGAGCAGCAAGTCTTCACCACTGCTCCATCCCCCAAATAAATCCTTTAATAACTTATAGTAGGGGCTGGAGAAGTGGCTCAGTGGTTAAGAGCACTGGCTGCTCTTCTAGAGGTCCTGAGTTCAATTCTCAGCAACCACATGGTGGCTCACAGCCATCTGTAATGGGATCCAATGCCCTCTTCTGGTGTGTCTGCAGACAGCTACAAGTGTACTCATATACGTAAAATAAATAAATAGATCTTTACAAAAACTTAAACAAAGTCAAGAGGAACGCAAGAAGACATCAGATGTAACCTTAGATTTCCACGTGTGTGCACACATGCAGCACCACACACATGCAGAAGCACACATGTAGGTTTACACACACACAGGGACACACACACACACTCCTTTGCTTTTATGTTGTATTCTTCAATGCTTACTAAAGTAAGCCTCTTGCAACTTAAGCTTAAGCACGGGGAAGCCTAGTGTTAGTGAGTCACTGCGAGACAGTGGAGGAGCCAGGGCCGCGGAACTCAGTAGGTCCCAGTCTTAGAAGGCAATAAGACATATGTCATGTCCAATTAAGTCACTGAGTGGACTCATTCGGGGCTTCAAGCACAGTTGGGACCTAGCCAGATCTGTGAGCTGAGGATCGGGCAGGGCAGGGCAGGGCAGGGCAGCTGAGTGCCATATCGACTCAACACCCTGCAGGGCAGAGGCGAGCAGGGTGGTACCATCAGGTCACTTTAATCCAGAGGCACAGAGAAGCTGTACTCTATTCCCAGCGCATCCACCTCAACTGTGGAGAATCTGACCTATCCTCAGCAAGTGCCCTGGAGAAAAACTAGAAGACCAACCCCATTGTACCCGAAGCCTCCTGTCCACTTTCTAGGGTGGCGGAGGCTAGGTTTGCCAGCAGCCTCTGAGGCTGCAGTGGTAAGTGATCATGCGCCAGGGAGAAGCAGGGAACACAGACTCCCTAGGGAGTTGTCCCTTTGTCTATTGACCAGCAGAGACGTCATCCAAGTCAGCTGAGTCACAGGCCTTCAAGGACAAAGGTGTGGGAGGGAAAGGCCTATCTAGGCTGTTGCTAAGCCAGCCTCTTGACCAATCATCAGTGCCTGCTGGCCCCTCCCCTCTATCTCTGATGCAGACCACACCAGCTGGGACTGTCCCTGGCATCAGCTTGAGCCCAGTGGAAAATAGAGTTCAATAGGCCACCATGTCTCCACCTGGAACAACTTAAGAGTCTGACTTGATCACCTGTTGTGGTACTGGAGCCTCACCTGGTGGTCTGGACCTGGGCAGGGCTCCCTACTTCCAGGACCCCGTCTTTCCCTAGAGCATTGGTTTCCTTAGATTGGAAATCCACACCACCTCGTCCTCTCCTCCTATGTTTATTGTTTGACTTCTGCCTTGTTTCGAGGCAGTGTCTTATGTGGCCTGACCTTGTACTTGCCCTGTAGCACAGGGTAGTCTTGAATCTCATGTCTTCATTTACCAACTCTGGGGTTATGTGACTCTACTGATCGACTCTGACTTAAAAATAAAAAGCATCTGGGTGTAGTAGTACACACCTTTCATCCCAACACTCAGGAGACAGAGACAAGTAGATCTCGTGAGTTCAAGATCAGCCTGGTCTACAACACGAGTTCCAGATCATCCAGGGCTAAAATGGTGAGATTCTGTCTAAAACGGTAACAGCAGTTGACTGAGGTGCCCAGTGCGGGGACTGGGAATGAGGAATAAAGAAGATGAACGCCATAGCTGCGTCAGGGATCTCTCTTAATCTAGGGACCTATGCCAACCAAGTTTCTTACTGTTTTTAGGGGGAGAATGGGCCAAGGTCAGCAGAGAGCTAACTCAGAGGAAGTTGGCAAGGAGAACATGGGATAGATACCTCAGGCAGAGCTGCCTAAGGACTGATAACTGCAGCCTTGGGAGAGGAGTCAGGTCCTCAGAAGCTGCAAACTTGACTCCTTCGAGGCACTGGACCAGCTTTGCCAAGTTCAGACAAGGACACAGAACTAAAGTTCCCTTTATCCTTTCATCGGGGGCCCCTGAGAAAGCCTCCGGTCAGTCTGGCTCCCTACAAACAACAACAACAAAAGCAGAACAACCATGGTTTTATTAAGAAAGAGTGAGGAACGGGGGCTGGTGAGATGGCTCAGCGGGTAAGAGCACCCGACTGCTCTTCCGAAGGTCCCAAGATCAAATCCCAGCAACCACATGGTGGCTCACAGCCATCCGTAACGAAATCTGATGCCCTCTTGTGGAGTGTCTGAAGACAGCTACAGTGTACTTACATATAATAAATAAATAAATCTTTAAAAAAAAAAAAAAAAGAAAGAGTGAGGAAGAACACCTAATAGAAGGAGTGGCTCCAAGGAGGAATACTCGTTGATTGACATTTTGTTGCTTAAAATAAGGTCTCACTAAGTAGTGTTGGCTGTCCTGGAACTTGCTATGTAGACCAGGCTGGCTTGGAACTCACGGAGATCTGCCTACCTCTGCCTTAGACTTTCAAGTTCTGAGATTAAAGCCATGAGCCACCATGCCTGTCTTGATTAACTTAAAAAAAAAAACAAACTTATTTTAGATTTGTGTGTGTGTGTGTATTTCAGAAGAGAGCATTGGATCCAAGTGGTTGATGGAGCCTGAGTCAAGAGTTAAGAGTCAGGCTGGAGAGATGGCTCAGTGGTTAAGAGCACTGACTGCTCTTCCAGGGGTCCCAAGTTCAATTCCCAGCAACCACATGGTGACTCACAACCATCTGTAATGGGATCCAATGCACTCTTCTGGTGTGTCTGAAGACAGTGACAGTGTACTCATATAAATAAAATAAAATGTCTAAACTATATTAAAAAGAAAAATGTTAGGAGTCCGCAATTAAGAGCACTAGCTGCTCTTCTAGAGGTCCTGATTTCAAATCCCAGCATGCACATGATGGCTTAGAGCATCTATAACTGAATTCCCATGGGATTCAGTATCCTTCTGGGGTGCAGATGTACATACAGACATAAAATACATCATTTCTTTATAGGTGGTTGTGAGCTGCCTGATGAAGGTGCTGGAAACCAAACTCAGGTTCGCTGGAAGGGCAGCATCCACTCTTACCAGATGAGCTGTCTTTCCAGCCTGACATTTATTTTATTTGTGTGTGTGCTAGAGAGGTCACCTCAGAGGCAAGGAGTGAGCACTAAATCCCCTGGAACTGAAGTCCCAGACCTTTAATGGCTGCCATGCGGATGCTGTAAACCAAACCTGGATCCTCTGAAAAAGCAAGCAAGTACTCTTTTTTTTTTTTTTTTTTTTTTAATGTTTTCAAGACAGTGTTTCTCTGTGTAGCCCTGGCTATCCTGGAACTCACTCTGTAGACCAGGCTGGCCTTGAACTCAGAAATCCACCTGCCTGTGCCTCCCACAAGCAAGTACTCTTAACCACTGAGAGGTCTTCAGCCTCTGCTTTAAATTTGTAATTAGTTAATTACTTATGTGTGTGTGAGCATGTGCCACATGTTGTGTGGGTGGTGGTCAGAGGATGGTCCTCAGGAATTGGTTTTCCTTCCATGTCTCAAACAGGTTATCGGAAATGACTTTATCTGATGGACCATTTCAACAACCCTGTTTTGAGATGGGCTCTCATGTAACTTAGGCTAGGCTAGCCTTAGACTCATTAACTGTCCAGGATGACCGTTATTCCTGATCCTCCTGATGCCTCTTCCCAAATTGTAGGATTACAGACACGGACTTACCACCACTGGCTGGGTTTGTTGTTGTTGTTGTTGGTGGTGGTTTGTTTTTGAGACAAGGTCACATGTAGCCCAGGTTGGCCTCATGTTTTGAAGCAGCAGGCTTAGGACATTGTGTTTAGAATCTTATTGTGCTCAATAAATCTGGAGAGAAATATAGTCTATAGGTCACAGCATCTCCAGGAAGAACAGACCAGAGAATCTCCCAGAGATAATGTGCCAAAGGTCTGGCCAAGCTGACCTGGCAAGGGCATGCTGGGTGCAGACACACTTTTTGCCAAAACCGACCATCTGAAGGCCACTCTTGGCCTCAGTAACTTCTAGAAAGAGCTCATCTATTACCAGGCTGTCCCTGGTTCATTTCCCTTTGGGCCTACTTCTGGCTTAAGGCAGAGTCCCAGCACCTGTCTGCACAGCAGGCTGGGAAGGTGTGTCTGACTTCTGTGAATGGAAGAAAAAATTATTAGTGTGGTTACCAGCAGCCCCACTAAAGATAAATGACATGCCCAGTAGTCCAGTAAAATGGCTGCTGTCCCCTTCAGTCTTCCAAGAGCCTGGACAGCCAAATCTCAGAGGCTCCTGCTCCACATACTGCACTCCCTGAGACCTTGGGCCACAGCCTGTTCACTTGTCTTTTTTCAGGTCCTCAGAAGCCACCCCTGCCTTCCCTTTACTGACACCAGGAACCTCAACTCCAGCTAGCCACCTCCTCCATTTTTAGGCAACTACAACCTCAACTTATGGTGTCCTGGGTTCAGGTAAACTAAAACATGCCATTAGCAAATTGGGCCCTCAGAACCCCCTGCCAATGACAGATGATGTCTGCTGGGTTTTGCTGTTTGTTTTGAGATATAATCTCACACTGGCGTGAACTCACTATGTAGGGCAGGCAAGTCTAGAATTCTCCATGATCCTCCTGCCTCAGCCGTGAATTCCATTCTTGAGCCACCCTGCACCTTGCAAATTGTTCTGTTAATTAATGTCCAGAACAATTAATTGTTAGTCTGTTAATTCATCCAGAAGGAAACAGAAATTCAGAGAAGCTACCATCTCTTTGCTCTTTCCATCACTCAAGCAGCCTCCAGGGGCTGGGTCAGTACCATTCTATCTGTGCTGGGGAGCCCTGTGCCAGCGAGCTAAGGGCTAGAGGAGATCCCAAACAACCCAAACTCAGGAAATCACACTCAGAGCTTTACATGGCATAAGACAGGTCTGTCACAGACAGTGTAGACTCCCAGGCTGGGAGTGTCTAACTTTTATAGTCTTGGGGGAATCTGGGGACCTAAGTTGTTTGTTTGTTTTTGTTTGTTTGGTTTCTCTGTGTCTAGCTAGTTCTGGAATGCACTTTGTAGATCAGGCTGGCCTCGAACTAACAGAGATCTACCTGCCTCTGCCTCTGCCTCTGCCTCTGCCTCTGCCTCTGCCTCTGCCTCTGCCTCTGCCTCTGCCTCTGCCTCTGCCTCTGCCTCTGCCTCTGCCTCTGCCTCTGCCTCTGCCTCTGCCTCTGCCTCTGCCTCTGCCTCTGCCTCTGCCTCCTGAGTGCTGGGATTGAAGGCCTGTGCCTTCTCCAGTAATAGGGCAAGTGGAGGGACTTACTTTGTATTCCTAAGGGTTAGCTGACTACCCTGGCCTAGATTATAGACTGTTCACACAGGAGATTGTTAGCTGGGATCTCAGAAATCCACGGAGTCACTCTGTGCTCTGAACATACCATAACATGGACACTCAGTGCTGCCAGACAGTGAGGGAGTCAACCTTCAAAACGTGATCCCCTGTCGAGGAACACATCCAGAGAGAGGCTCTGTCATGGCATGCACAAGGTAACCCCAGTCAGAATGGGACTGTCCAGAGCCACCTGTCTGATGTGGCTGCTGAGGCAAACCTCTTGCTTTCCCCTCCTTTTGTCTCTGTGTGGCTGGCGTCCCTGTCCAGGCAACATAGGTTCTGTCTCCCTGCAGCCCTTTCCTGCTCCTAGGCCTTGAGATTTGCCTATGCAAAGCCCTGAGCAGGAATGAGTAGCTGAGGTAAGGGTAAGAGCGAGGTAGCACTGGGAAATCCTGCTAGTTCCGCTTGCAGTAGGGTGGCAACCAGAATGTTCCCTTTAGTCTGACCTGTAGACTTTGATCCCACAGTTACCGATACTGGGCCTTGCTCTCTCCTCTTGTATAACTAAGAGAATCCCTTGGGTGAGAAAGTTGCCCCCTGACTCTTGGTCCAAATATGGAAGGATGTTGAGGCAGGAGATGAAGGGCAAGGAATAGGCCCAGGACCTAGTTTCAGGAGGACTTGATCCTGTCTTCTCCACACTCCTCCCTTTCCATGGTACTACCTGGGCTCTCTATTGAGTTACCCTAGTGGCTTTTCTTGGCTTTTTAAATGTTTTTTGTTTGTTTGTTTGTTTGTTTATTGAGACAGGGTCTTAAGTAGCCCAAACTGGCCTTGAATATGATATACAGCTGATAGCCTTAAGTTCTGATGCTCCTACTGGCATTATAGATGTGCCCAGTTTTTATAGGGTGCTAGGGAATCAAACATGGGGCTCTGTGTCTGCTAGGTATGTGCTCTACTAACTGGACTAGGTCCCCAGTCCAGGAAACTTTCTCAGCTTCTCAGAGCCTCAATATTATGGCTTCCCCTCCCCCAACTCATATGCTGAACCTCTAGTTCTAGTGACCCTAACAGAACACTGAACTGCTAGGGAGGTAATTAAGATTAAGTGGAGTCGAAAGAGTAAGGCCCTGATCCTATAGTCTTGTGTCTTTATAAGAAGAAGTAATGCCCGGCTCAGCCACCCTCTGTGCTCACAGGCGGGAGGCTACCTGAGGACACAGAGCGAGGTGGCGATATCCAAGCCAGGAGCCGAGGCTTTCTCAGAAACTGTCCCCGATCTTGGCCTTCCATCCTCCTGATCTCGGAGGAGGAAATAAAATCTCTGTTGTTTAAGCCGCTCGGTGTTGTGGTATTGTTACACCAGTGTGAGCTGTGTGAGCTGACTAAAGGCGTCGGTGTCTCCCTTTGAAAGGGAGTGTAAAACTGGGGCTTGCCTCATAAAACTATTCTGGGAGTCCAGTGCGGAAATGACACTTGTAAGGTCTGACTGCTTTCTGTAGCATCCTGGATGTCTGAAGCAGTGCCTCGTGGATAGCACATGTTTACAAACCAATTGTTGTTTGTTTGGCTTTTCTTGTTGTTGTTTGTTTTATTTTGGTTTGATTTTTGTTTTTGTTTCATTTTGTTTTGTTTGAGGCAGGGTTTCACTGTAGAGGTCTGCCTGTCCTGGAATTCAGTATGTGGGCTCATAGTCTCACTCAAAGCCTGCCTCAAACTCACAGAGAGCTATCTACCTGCCTCTGCCTCCTGAGTGCTGGGATTAAACGTGTGTGCCATCATGCCCATTTTGATAAATAGATGTTTTTATAAACACCTCCATTAAAGAATAAACTGGTCACATGGAATCAGAGAGCCTCTAGATTTTCCCCTCACCTTTAACTTTTTGGATCAATGATCACCACCCACTAGCAAGTGGTAGAAGGAGTAAAGTGTCGGGATGTGTGACAGCAAGGTGGCATCTGTCCATCAATGTGGTGACATCTGTCCATCAATGAAAAGGTGACGCCAGAGAGCCCCACCTGGTCCGTCTTAGGTCTTCTAGCTAGGCTGAAGAAATGGAGACCACAGCCATAGAGGAGAGCGGGGCTCTGGATAAAGTCCATTTTGGGTGGGAGACCACAGGTAGAGGCGGGCACCTTCTAATACTTAGAATATGTAAATAATGGGAACAATGGAGCCCTTGTCCCCCAGGACATTTGTGGCAGCTCCTGGGCTCTAGAGAGGCAAAGGGGCTCTGCTCACCTACCTACCTTGCCATGGTGAGACTTGGTTCCAGAGGATTCTCGGGCCCATATACCTGCCTGCGGAGACTCCTGGAGATCCAGGATTCTGGGCAGGGAGAGTCCCAGCTGTACTAACCACTCCACTCCTGCTCTTTCTAGGACAGGTTCAGTGGCGGCAAGGCCCGGTGAGTGCCCCTCTTTCTGCCTGCTCGCCCCTTTGTCTTCACCTACCTCCCACCCCCACTGGAGCAGCTGTCTATCTCTATCCCCGAGACTGACCCCCTGTGTGCTTCCACTCTCTGCCAGCCCTGCGTCCAGCTTCCCTTGGGTACTACCTCATCCAGCTGTGCACCAAAGGCCACTAGTTCTGCCTGCCCTCTGAGCCCCTCCCCCAGTCTTCTCCCTCCAGTGCTCTGATCTCACTCAGGTCCAGGCTGTCACACAGCTTCTTCAGGGAGCATTCCCAGTTATAGGTGTGAGTGGTCTAAAGTGCGGTGTCACGCTGACAGAACTCAGGGTCTCCTTGGGCAGAGCTGAGTAGAGTCTTCTTACAGGTTGGGGCCGCCATTCCTATCTGCCAGAGGTGCAGGTAAGTGCACAGTGGGTCTTAGGGGCCCAGCAGACCAGGGTCCTCCACAGTTGGATCTCCCCGAGTGACTCTAGATAGCCTGTTCTACACCTGTCCAGCAGGCCTTGGCACCTAAGCTTGGTTCTCTTACCTGTCTTGGTCAGAATCTGGGTGCGGGGGTCAGGAGCCATTGATGGGTGAGACAAACACATCTGCCGAGATCCCCGTGTTTCACCACACCTGTCTTGTCCACGCAGCTAAAAAGGCCCCTTTTATGGGTTCCTTTAGTTGCAGGGTTGAAGCCTATAGTTAAGAGCAGATGGTTTATTATTTATCAGAGAGGGACCAAAACAAAGCCTTTCGCTGGAAGTAGATGGGCTGGGGTAGAGCAAAATCAGTCTATCTATCCAGACACCCAAGTTTGGAGAGAAAGTGGAGCCAACCCATCTTTCCTGCCTGGTCAAGAGACGTGGAGAAACAGGGTAAGTGGGAATGCTGAGGATGGGGGAGGGGAGGGAGGCACCAGCCACCAGGGCCTGCCATGTTCCATCCTCCATCTTCCCTACGCCACCAGCATCCCTTTTTGAAGGCCCAGGAAGAGGTAGAAGAGGAGGATAAATATGAGCTGCCCCCCTGTGAGGTTCTGCCCATCAGTCTGGCCCCTGCACAGTCTCTTGGCTCTAAAGAGGACTCCTTGTATCTTGGTGAGGGCCGAGGAGGAGGGAGGGGCTGGAAGCTTGGGTCAAGGCAAGAGGGTCCAACAAAAGGAGAATCCAGCCCCGACCTCTCGTCCTTCTGCCTGAGTTGGGGCAGAAAAGGGCCTCAGCTGGCTGCCACTGAGACCTCTTAGCTGGGCAGAAAAGGCCAGAGAGACGAAGGAAAGGAGTTAAAATTGTAAAGAAGGAGAATGGGGAGGAGGCAGGAGGGAGGGGCGAGGTAACTAAGGCAACGTTGACAAAGCAGGAAGCCCGACCCAGTCTCTAGGGCCTTGCGTTCCCTCCTTTGAAATCGCTGCACATCCTCCCAACCAGGGTGGGAAAGCCCTGAGAGGCCACCACCACTGGCATCTCACCTCCCTGGGCTCAGCCACGTGGGGGCAGGGAAGCTGACTGTCTCCAGTTGCCATGGAGACGGAGCTGTCAAGAAGCCAATAAGTAGAGGGGGACAAGAGGAGGGAGGGAGAGATGAGGGCTAGGTGGGGCGTGGGTGGAAAGTGGGAATAGACTAGGGAGGACCTTCCTCCCTCTCCCCAGTTTACAAAGCATGGAGTCTCTTTCAGATCGTTCTGGGCCCCTGGATCCATCCAAGCCACCACTGCCCCCACCTCAGTCTACCATGGCCAGAGGACTCCCCATAAACCCTTCCTTCCCTACCCGCCCTACCTCTGGCTACCATCTCCCGGTGAGTAAATCTTACAAACATCTCATTTGCACACACACCACCCCCCAACCCCCGCCATCCCCCCACCCCCGCCTCTGCGCCCGTTCCACACGTGTTTAGATTCTAGACGCCAGGAAACTTCTGATAACCGGTGCACTACAAACCAGAGTGAAACAAACAAACAAACAACAATAGTAGCTCCTCCCACTTGCTCCTTTGATCCCTTCCTTAGCCACCCGCTGCTCTGCTCCCTGCGCCGGTGCAGCTCAGCGGCTCTACCTCCTCTGCTGAGGTTGGGGGCAAGGCTCAGCTGCCTTCACCTGGGCTCTGGGCCACAGGACCCAGCTCTGGCTAGTGGGGCCAGCTGTCATCATTCCCAACTCCCTTTCCCACTGTGATCTAGTTGCTATCCACTTTTGTATTTTACAGAATTAAAAATAAATATGTAAGCAGGGGAAATTTCACAGTAAGGAAAGGACCCCAACTAGAGGCAGAGGGAAGCGTTGTCAGTCTCCTTTTGTAGTGTTTTTTGTTTGTTTGTTTGTTCAGTTGGGTTTTCTGGGGGGAGGGGCAGTTGAGAGGAGGGTCTCATGGAGCCCAGGCTGGCCTTAGGCTCATGTTCACCCCGCCTTTGCTTCAGGCATGAACAGGCTAACAAGTTAGTGCTAGTGTTGAAAGCAGCACATCGGCTCTACCCCCTTGAATCCCAGCTTCCTTGTTCTTCAAATGTCTGCACTTCACACCTCCCTCCCTCCTCCCTCTTCCCTCCTCCTTCATTTCCCTCTTCCCATGATGCCCACAGCTGAGGACAGCAATGAACCCGCAGCCTGCAATCACAAAGCCGGGACCTGTTTTTGGAAGGCAAGGTAGAGTGTCCCCTCTCTTTCCACAGCTCCACATAGGGAGGAGAGGCCTCTCCTACACACAGGCTAGAATTTTGGAGTTAGCTTGAACTGGGCTTGCTGCATTCCCTCCTAGACACACCTCCATTTTGTTTGCCAAGCCTCCAAGTCAGTCAGTACAAGTATCATTACCACCAAAACCATGATCTGCTGTGCCCTAGAGAGTTCGAAAGCAGAGGCCTTGACCTTCAGGCCCTGTCTTCAGCCAGTGTGATCCCCGGGCCAGGTGAGGGGCACCCTAGAATGAAGAGGTCAAACCTAAGACCCTCCGTATTGAGACATCTGAGTATTATCCCTCATCAACAGGCAACCTTGGCCTGTCACTCCGATTGTCTCCACTCTCCAGAGACTTGTCCCTATGGTCAGTCTTGAGACCTATGACCACCAGACCTTAGGATGTCAAGATGGAGGGTGGGGTGGACCACTTGAACCATCCCTGGGTAAAACAGGTTACAGGAGGGTTAGCATCTTCCCGCCCAAGGTCAAATGGCTCACATGAGACATAGTCCATCTTAGTCTCAGTTGCTGGTAAACCTCCATCCCCTCGAGGTTTTTTGGTTGGTTTTTGTTTTTGTTACCATAAAGTTATCTGGAACCAAGCCTAGCAAATTTGGTGAGAAGTTAATCCTGGTGACATGTCAAGGCTGTAAAGAGAAAGGATGAGTGAATGAGATGTGTTCTCCTGGGTCTCCAAAGCTAGCTCTGAGGAGCACTGTGACCAAGGGTGCCCAGGCCCCATCCCGCTGGTGCTCATGAGTGCTCTAAGGAGCACTGTGACTAAAGATGCCTAGACCCATTCTCACTGATGTTCGTGAGTGCTCTAAGGAGCACTGTGACTAAGGTGCCCTAGCCCCCTTCCTGCTGGTGCTCATGAGTGCTCTGAGGAACACTGTGACTAAGGGTACCCCAGTCCATTCTCACTGATGTTCGTGAGTGCTTTAAGGAGCACTGTGACAAAAGATGCCTAGACCCGTTCTCACTGATGTTCGTGAGTGCTCTAAGGAGCACTGTGACCAAGGGTGTCCTGGCTCCCTCCCCGCTGGTGCTCATGAGTGCTCTGAGGAGCACGGTGACCAAGGGTGCCCCTGCCCTTTCTCACTGATATTCATGAGTGCTGATTCTCCCTTTTCCTTACAGGTCGAGGTACATCTGCTAGAATGGTGAGCTGCCTTCTTCTCTATCCTGTAATCTAGGGACTTTTCTAGAAAACTGATAGGAGTGGAGTGAGCATGGGGTGGGGGGAGGTCTGGTGTAGAATCATTCTCTCTGCCAAAAATATGAGCCAATGGTGCCACCCAGAGCCTAGCCTCCCCACTCTCTGAGCACTCCTAAAGGAGAAGTCAGTTGGGACATGCCCTTCCTGTGTAGATAAAGAGAAAGTGAGAGGGCTAGAGCCACCTTCCTCTCGGTCAGTGGCTTCTTCCATGTCTTACTTTCTCACTAATGAGGCAGATTTTTAAAAGGGACCACAGGTCTAGTCAAACCCATAGTCCAACACCTTAGGTAACAGAGAATCCAGATGAGGACATCTACCTGGAGTGTGAGCCGGATCCAGGTGAGCGCCTGCCCCTCCCACTACCCATGAACACACTCTCCTGGCCCTGTTCTTGTTCCCTCCAAAACACTCCCCTACCTGGGAGTCTTCATTTCTGCTGTTGGTCCCACACTGGCCCTACCACAGAGGTGACTGACACCCTTAGAGCAAAAACAGGGGGTACAAGGTGGGGAGGGGGTGTTCTCAGCTGCTACAGCTGGGCCACTGAGTGGAATCTCCCCATGGAAGGTCTCCAGGAAGGCCAAGTCAAAGGCAGCAGTAGTAGACCCCTAGGCTTTTCTCAGCCACTTCCTGATCAGCCTGGACTTCCCTGCCTGGTCCCCAGCCAGCCCCTGCCTGCCCTCTCTGTTCTAGTTCCAGTCTTGACGAGGTCTCTGAGCTCCAAAGCCCTGATGCCTCCAGTTCCTCTGCCAAGAACATCTGGATTGCCCAAGTAAGATGCAGCAGTGGAAGGGAACAGCATGGGACAATGGGTTCACTAATAAAGGAAACCCCAGAGGCCAGACACCGTAGCAAAGGTCTTTCTTTAATGCCAGCATTTGGGCAGCAGAGGCAGGCAGATCTCTGTGAATTCAAGGCCAGTCTGACTTACATAGAGAGTTTTGGATCAGTTGAGGCTGCCTAGTGAGACCCTGTCTCCAAAAAAATAAAAAATAGATTAAAAAAGAAAAACAAGGGCTGGAGAGATGGCTCAGTGGTTAGGAGCATGGCTGCTTTTTCAGAGGTTCTAAGTTCACTGTCAGCAACCATAGTGGCTCACAACCATCTGTAATGGGATCCAGTGCCCTCTTCTGGTGTGTCTGGAGACTGTGACAGTGTACTCACATACATACAATAAATCTTTTTTAAAAAAAAAAAAAAGAAAGAAAGAAAACAAAACAAAAAAGAAATCCTCTGAACTCTGTTCCCCAATTTATTCCTTGTAGGTCAGCGGTTGGTCACCAGGAGACTCGGAATGTAAGAGGCTACATTACGTGGTTAAGGAAGAAGTCAGCCCAGAGGGGTGGGAGGGAGGCTTAGGGTGGGACTTCAGGTTTTGGGCAGCGGCCTGGAAGGCCAGCTCTCATCTGACCACACTTCCTGTGTTCCAGGGAGCTACGGATGGCGCGTTCAAAGGTAAGTGTGTACCTCTTCATCTCCATGGGTCTGCTCTGCTAGGATCTTACTCCCTCTGGCAACAGATCCTCCCCCCAGGTCCTCAGGTCCTGTTTACTTCACCAAGGGGGTCCGTGCAGCTCTGACTCCTGCCTGAGAGGACCCTCTTGGGCCTTTCCCAGGATCTGCACTAGTTGCCAGTGTGTGTCCCAAGATCAATTCTCACTTGGAAATCAGGCAAGGCCTGTCTGGTAGGTCCTCCCTGGGTGTCAGGCCTGGGAATACAAGGGGCACAGAATGGCCCATGTCAGGTTTCAAACATGCTGGCACCCTCTGCTGCAGTAGCCACCTATGAAGGCTTCTTACCTATCATCCCCTTCCTGGTTCCAGCCCTCTTCTCTGCTTCTTTCAGCAGGAAGGAGGCTGTCTGCTTCCTCCATAGCCCCTGTTCTGAGTAGCTCTGCTGCTGAGGTGAGCAGGAGCTGGGGCAGATGTGGGAGATGCCTGTGGGAAGCAGAGTCCTTGCCCAGGAGCCCCCCTAACCCTGGGGCCTATACCCCCACGCAGAACACACGTGTACTGAGCCAAGCGTGCAGCTCCCCCATGCTGCACCCCAGGCACAGACACTACTTGGTTTGGCTTGTAGGACTCAGGCTGGGGCTGGCAGATGGAAACACAAATAACTGTACTCCAGGGGTTCTCTGCTCGCCATGCCCAGCTCAGTGCTTGGGTGTCTCTTTGAGTAGCTCTATGTATTATACAGAATGGTAGTCTGCTGGGTCAGCCTTGGTACTCCGGGAACTGTGACCGTCAGTCTGTTGAGAGAGCCCTGCTTCACTTCCAAAAGGTGGGCATCTGTCCACTCTTGGCCTTCTCTGAAAGTCCTTCTAGTCTCTGCCCGTGGCTGATGAAGCTGGCAGTAAGGGCTGGGGAGGTGCTCCACATAATTAATCATCTGGGCTTAGGCAACTAAGATGAAGTTCATGGCCGGGGTCTCCTCCACAGGATGGGGCCTACACGGTTCGTCTCAGCTCTGGGCCTCACAGTTCCCAGCCCTTCACTCTGGCAGTACTCCTCAGAGGCCGCGTCTTCAACATTCCCATCCGGCAACTGGACGGCGGGCACCACTATGCCCTGGGTCGGGAGGGCAGGAATCATGAGGAGGTGGGTACCGGATGAGTCATGGGCCAAATCAACGAGGTGGGTCACAGAGCAGCACCCTGGGCCTTGCCTGGAGCATGGGGGGGGGGGCACCGATTGCTTCCCTCCCTTAGCCTGGCTTGAACAGAAATGACAGAGGTAAGGCCTCTGAGGTAGTTCTGTCTATAAGTGCCTGCCTTGCAATATGAGGAGGGTCTGAGTTTTACCCCCAGAGCCTCAGGAGGTAAAGTAAGACAGGAATGGTGGCCTGGGTTTATAATCTTGGACTAGGGAGGTTGAGAAACAGGTATCCAAGCCAGTGAGAGGCCTTGTCTCAGAAGACAAGGTTGGGACTGGAGAGATGGCACTCACTGGTTTGAACTGGGGCTCCCAGTACCCACGTGGCCTATACCACACTTGTCTATAGCCCCAGTTCTGAGGGACTTACCACCCTCTCTGGCCTCAGCAAAGCACAAATGCATAGGATGCACATATATCTGTGTAGGTAAGACACTCGTACCTATTTAAAAAAAATTAAAAGAAAAATCTTAATAAACAAGGTAGCTAGGCATGGTGGCTCTAACCTTTAATCCCAGTCCTTGGGAGCTGGAAGCAGATGGATCTCTTTAGTTCTAGACCAGCTGGAACTACGCAGTGAGACTGTGTTTAAAAACAAAATAAAGCTCTGTGTGTGTGTGTGTGTGTGTGTAGCCAGAGGCCTGAACATCTTCCCCGACATCTGGCACTGTGAAAAGAGGCCTATCCTCTCAGGGAAGCACTTCCTTGTACAGTGGTTCATTCTTCATAGGGTCAAGGTGAGGGCAATGAGACCATCTGAGAGGAGGGCAGAAATCTCCATGGACCTTTGTCCCCCAGCAACTGTTGGCTTCAGACCTAGACAGTCATCTACCACTCAGCTTCCCTTGAGAGAGGCCACAGCCAAGGCCCAGGCCTAAAGCAGTTCTTACCCAGTTCTGGAAGCCTGAGGCTGGCCAATAGCATAGCATGCCTGTGCAGTGGCAGGCTGACAACCAGACAGCAGAGCTGTTGCAGTCTCATAGCGCGGTGGGAAGAAAAATATCTAGAGCAATGCTAGCCAGCTCCCCTGCCAGGCCCCACAGTTGCCTTAGAAAGTTGTTGGCCGGCCGACTAAAGCCTAAGGGACCCACAGATGCCCTGCCTGCCTTATCCAGCTCTTCTCCTCTGTGGCCGCCATGGTTCAGCATTACACGAAGCACCCCCTGCCCCTTGTGGACCGACACAGCGGCAACCGGGGATTCACCTACCTGCTCTTCCCCACCAAACCCTGAAGAAACAGCAGGACACGAATCCCCCTCGGGTGGGCACGTGGTGTGTGCCCCTTCACTCTTCCTTCCCACTTTAGGCTGCTTTCTTTTTCCCTGCCTGCCTCCAAAAGCTCTGCAGGTTCCAACTGAGAAGCATGAAGATGGCCACCTGGGAGGCTGGCTCCCGCAGAGACACTGCCTCTCCTTAGACAAACTTCTTGTGGGTGGTTTGCATCTACTGGAAGGAACTAGGTTCCCAGCACACAGTATACTTTTAATAAACATTTACTGACTGAATTCTCTTTTAATACCGCACACACCCCATTTTGAGTATTATAGTAGGTACATCTGTGTGCGATCACATGCATGTGAGTGCCTATGTCCACAGAGGACAGAAGCATCGGATACCCTGGAGCTGGAGTGAGGGGGTCAGGGGGTGTTAAGTTTCCAAAAGTAGGTGCTGGGAAGAGCAATAATGGCTGTAAGACCCTGAGTTTTTCTTACAGCATAGGGGAGGGATTCTGGTATATGCTGAGAAAAGCAGCCTTTCCCCAGAAGTGTGGGTCTACTTGGTAGGCTAAACTGCAGAGGGAAAGGACCCGATTCTACCTGGTTCCGGCTTTTCTTCTAAATTCTTTGCCAAGGAGGAGGGCCAGGCCAATAAACTGACCTTTGTTTATGCTTGTGGTCGTGGGCAAGGAAGGGGAGGAGGCACAAGTTTTCTGGAGGAGGGAGAGGCTGATGGCAAGCACTTGATGTCTAGCGTTACGTATATTATAGGAAGGACCCCTGGAGACAGTCTGGATGAAAGCCTAGAGGATGAACAAAGGCGCTGGGAGCCTGGGTCAGTAGATGGTAGAGGCTCTGCGACCCAAAGCTGAGTTGCCTGGCAGGACGTGGGCCCAGGGGGAATAAGGGGCTCCGGGTTGGGCTGGCAGCCAGCAACCCACAGGCTGGCCCAGAGCGGGGGCGTCTCCGGGCCCTGGCGTGGAGCCTGGAACACCCCGTGCCGGAAGCACCACGTGACCATGACTCCGCAGAAGTCTCCAGCGGCCAGGGAAACAAAGGGCAGCTCAGCGGCTGCCTAGCATGGGGGCTGGCACGGAGGGCACGGCTCCCAGTGGTGCCATGCTGCACCCCCAATACCTCTGGGCCGTCTTCTGGGGAACCTAGAGTCTGGCGTGATCTGGAGGCTTGTAGCGTGTCCGGGCGGAAGCCAGGGCCTAGGGATCTGCAGGCGAGGCAGGGGGTGGGGCGGGCCACGTGAGCTGCGGGAGCGAGCACTGTCGCCTCCGTTCGTCATCACCCTCCGGCAGATTACTCTCCCTGAGCTGTAATAGATGGGAAGATAATTGTCCCTGCACAATCATCACCTCCGGTTAGGAGGCTTAAGTGAGGGCCTTCCTGCGTAAGAGGCGCCTCATGAACAGCACTCTGGCTCCCTTCTCCTACACCAGCCCAGAATTCGGGTCAATTAACTGCTACTGATAAAGCCCAGCAGGGATGCAGGCCCAAGCCGGGAGTCTGATCAAGGACAGCACCTGCCCCATGAAGGCTTCAGCCGGCTTCCGGAGGGCAGGGATTCTCGGCTGCCTGGCAGGCCTGTATAGCCTAGCATTTCTTTTTACCCCAGGCCACTTCTAGGCTCAAGCAGTGAGAATGGCCTCTCTCCTACCACTTCTCCAGGCACCTATGGACTTCTTAGGATGTGGGTCTTTGGCATTATGGGGTGCCCTCATCGGCTTTGCAGTTTTATTCTCCTGGAGGAGCGCCCCCCCTCCCGCCTGCCCCTTTCAAAGACAGAAAAGCTTTTTCAGGCCTTTTAAATGAGTTCCGAACTCCCTAATCGGTAAAATAAAAGCGCTTGTGTTATTGGCTCCAAAGGTACTTCATGTTGGGGGCAGGAGATCGGTAGTTCTTAGCTAGCCTGGTTTTTTTTTTTTTGTTTTTTTTTGTTTTGGTTTATATAGTGAGTTCCAGTCCAGTTAGAACCACGAACAAACTGCCTCAGAACAATCCCCAACACACCAACACATATTACAAAAAAAAAGAGGTAACTTTCACTCATTGTTCCTGCAAGAATCAGGAAAACAGTCCAGGCAGTGTGAGCCCCAGATGGCAGAAATGAGCATGACCCTTAGGACAGCAGGCCATGGAGGTGGTTCAGTGTGTGGGTCAGTTTCCTGCCAAGCCTGACACAGGGTGGAAGGAGATAACCATCTTGGATAAGTTAGCCTCTGACCTCCACACGCTGCGGCCTCCTCCAACCGTAGAAAGACACTGAAAGAGAAAAGAGCAAGGCCCATACTGGCCTAGCACCTCCTCAGCTGACAGATGTGTATCCAGATGTCTACTTTCCCTGGGACCCAACCCATTTGGCCTTCTCCACCTTCCTCTCCCTCCTCCTAGCCTTGGCACCTGCTACTTACCTTTCACCCCCCAGGACCAACCTGTCATCCCTATATCAGATGGTCAGGCCAATGAATACAATTGGTGACAAGAGTTGAAAAATTCATTCTATCCCAAGTTCCTCTAAGCTGTCCATATGGACTCCTTTTAACATGCAAGTTCAAGCCAAGATTGTCTTAAAACCCTATTTTTTTTTTTATTCAAAGACAACAGTTTTATTACATTTTGAAGTTTTGGTTTTGTTTTGAGACAAGGTTTCATGTTGCCCAGGTTGGCATCAAACTTGCTGTGCAGCCAAAGATGACCTTGAACTCCTGACTCGTCTGACTCCACCTTTTGAGCACTGAGATAATAGACATGGGTCACCATGGCCAGTTTGTTCCACACTGGGGACCAAACATAGGGCTTCATAAATGTTGGGCAAGCACCCTACCAACTGAGCTACGTCACTAGCCAGTAGTTAATTCCTTTTGAGTATCATGAGTGTGTATAGCTATAGCTGGCTGGCAACCATCCTATCTTTCCAGGTTTTTTGCCTTTCTAAATGTGAAGGAATAAAAATGGCAGGGGCAGGCCTGGAGGAACCTGGGAGGCCTGGTAAGGAGTGTGAGCACGGAGGGTATGAGCATTAGAGGACACGGGGGTGGGGGGGCACTCCTCCAGCTTCCTGGGGGGGGCACTCCTCCAGCTTCCTAGGGCAGAGGTCAGTGAGCCAGCACAGATGCAGAGAGTGGGAGGCTTCGGGTATTTCTGTAACTCCATGGAGACGGAAGCCCTTGACTTTCCACTGCACAGACCTGCCAAGCACTCAACCATGTTTCCTGAGGTGAACAGGCCAGACTAAAAAATTCCAGGCAGGGTCATCTGCTGAGAGAACGAGTCCTTGAGAAATACTGTGCATGACAGATACCAAATGGTTTGTTTCTGAGGACAAGGGGAGCCCAGGAAGTGTGCAATTGGGAAGGATATGAAAGCCATAGCCCAGGCCAGAACGCATCTGCTGAGCTCCCAGTGTGATCTAAGTTAACCATCTCAGGCTTGCAGCTGGCCTGAGAGAAACGTGTACAACAGAGTCCAAGCTTGGCTGAGCCATCCATCCGCTGTGTAGCCCTAACCCCAGTCACTCCCTGTCTCCCCTCCCTCCTTGCTTATTCTAGGGATTCCAGGGGCTTGTGTATGCTAACCAGGCATCTGACACTGAGAGCTGTTTTTGCTGCAATGGTTCTCGTTATTCTGCCCATGCTATGCTTGAATTTGCCATCCTCCTGCCTGGGCCTCCCAAGCAGGTGAGATTACAGGCACGCAGAGATTTCCCAATTAGAGTCTGGGTTATGTTGGTTTTATTTGTTCCTTTGCAATGCAGCGATGAGAAGCCAACCCAGGGCCTGGTACATGCTTAGGTAAGCACTGTACTACTGAACTACAGCTCCAACCCTCCTCTTTGAAAACAGTTAGTCAAGCTGTGTGTGCTGACCCATGCCTAAGATGCTAGAGCTCAAGAGGTAGCGGTAGGAAGATCTTGAGTTTGGGGTCAGCCTCAGCTTTGTGTGTGTGTGTGTGTGTGTGTGTGTGTGTAAAATAAGTTGATACATGCTATCAGCCAAATGATTGATACCTAGCAATAATCATAGCTATGAATAGGCAAAGCCTGGTTGTGATCATCTATCTCTGGCCCATGAACCTTTTAGGCAGACATATAATAATTATTGTTTCTACTGGCTACTGTCATTCTTTTCCTGATAAGACAACATATACACACAGACACACAGACACATACATACGCACACACACACCAACATACTTGGGAATCAGAAGGCAGGTAGACTTCAGAGAGTTCAAGACCACCCAGGGCCAAATAATGCCTTTTCCTTAGTGCCCTCCCAGATGTGAGCTACAGATTTCCATTAATACCCATTTATTTATCTATTGAAAGAAGAACATATTAGGTGGATGCACAAGGAACTGCATCTTTTTGAAGGGCAGGGAGGGGGAGTGGAGAAAAGCCTGGAATGACTCAGGTAAGAGGCCAGGATGCCATGGCAAGGTCTGGGCCTGAGCCTGAGGGCTTCAGAGGCCTCTGTTTCCACTGGACTTGTCCCTGTGAGGCACTGCTGTAGGATCAACTTGGAAATGGTCAGTGCCCGAGTAGAACCACACTCCAGATCCTTAGGTGGTTTTGTTCTGCTCCAGGGAGGAGTAAATCTAATAGGAAACAGTGAGCAGATGCGTTTGCAAGCGCAAGAGGCTTCTAGTGCTAGGGACAGGCTGAGCTCACCCACCCCAGGCCTTGCATCAGCTACAGGGATGACTGCCAGGCCTGGGAAATTAAGGCAGAAGGCTCCCAGGAGCCTCCCTGCCTTGCCTTCTGCTCTCAGTGAGAGGAAAGCAAGAAGGAGCAGAGAAGTCAGGGTCTCTTTAGCCAGTCCATTTCCAAGTCACTCACCTGCCTCGCTCTCAGGAACCCAGGCAGCAAGCAGCCTGCATTATCACACAGGCTGAGGTCTTATGCTGGAAGCTTCTACTCCTAAAGCCAGAGATACCTCTTAGGCTGAGCGGGGAACATTGGGGCAGGCTCCTCCCTAGCTCATGGCAGCACAAGGTTGTTATTCTGTTGTTTGATAGAGGTACTAAGGGCTGGGCATGTAGCTTGGGGATAAAGTGCTTACTTAGCATGCACAAGGCCCTGGGTTTGATACCCAATACTACAAATAACCAAACCCAACAACACTAACAAGACCTCCAACAACACTGGCCAGTGACTGACAGGGCAGGAAGTTATTTAGAGAGGGTTCTGATGTGGCCTGGGCTTATTACTGTTTAGAGTTGCATGCACTTGGGGATTCCCAGGGACACCTGGTTCCAGTTCTAGGTACACCCAAGCAGTTAGTGGCCATACTGACTTCTAACATCGGAGCCATGTAAGGTCTTCCCAATTGATCCGGTTCTACCTGGAGTATACCCTTTTTTTCCTCAGCCACCTTTGACCTTCTCTGGTGGCCATACACCCACTTTATTAAGCTCTTCCAGCATCCCTGGCTGTCTAGACCTGTGGGTAGTTGAGTATGAATACCTCGTTCTGAAGAGTACAACCTACACCAACCACTCCCACCCTTCTTGGACTGGGCGAGCTACAGGCTCATTGAAAGGACATCTAAAGAAAGCACAACTGTCTCTGTCGCAACCTTGAACCAATCCCTAGAAGTACCAGGATCTTATTATTTGTTTATTAGATGCTGTAATTGTATGGTATTACACTGCAAAGGCCTGTGATCCCAGCACTCTGACAGTGCAGGCAGGATGATCAAAAGTTAAATTCAGTGTTGTCCTCTGCTACAGAATGTGTTTTGCGTGGTTTGAGTGAAAATGGCTCCCATAGGCTCACAGGGAATGGGACTGTTGGGAGATATGGCCTTGTTGATAGGTGTGGCCTTGTTGTATCTCTGGGGGTGTGCTTTGAGGTTTCAAATGCTCAAGCCAGGCCCAGTATCACTCTCTCTCTTCCTTCTGCCTGCCAATCCAGATGTAGAACTCTTGGCGCTTTCTCCAGCGTCATGTCTGCCTATGTGCTGCCATGCTTCCTGCCGAAAAGATAATGGAGCAAACCTCTGAACTGTAAGCCAACCCCAATTAGATGATGTCCTTTATAAAAGTTGCTGTGGAGCCGGGCATGGTGGCACACGCCTTTAATCCCAGCACTCGGGAGGCAGAGGCAGGCGGATTTCTGAGTTTGAGGCCAGCCTGGTCTACAGAGTGAGTTGCAGGACAGCCAGGGGTATAGAGAGAAACCCTGTCTCGAAAAACCAAAAAAAAAAAAAAAAAAAAAAAAAGTTGCTGTGGTGGTAGTGTTTCTCCACAGCAATAGATACCCTAACTAATATAGTGTTCAAGGCCAACCTTGGCTCCTATCTCAAAAGAAAAGGGGGTGGGGGTGGGGGGTGCAGGGATGGTTTAGCAGTGAAGAGTGCTGGCTACCCTCTTTGAGGTTCCCAGAACCCACATCAGGCAGCTCACAACTGCTTATAACTCCAGCTTCAGAGACTTGGATGCTCTCCCCTGGCTTCTGAGGGCATCTGCAGGCATGTGCACATATCCTACACAGACAAGTAATTTAAAACATAATTTTTAAAAGTCTGTTAAAAATACATAACAGCCGGGTGTGGTGGCGCATGCCTTTAATCCCAGCACTTGGGAGGCAGAGGCAGGCAGATTTCTGAGTTTGAGGCCAGCCTGGTCTACAAAGTGAGTTCCAGGACAGCCAGGGCTTTACACAGAAACCCTGTCTCTAAAAACCAAATAAATAAACAAACAAACAAACAAACATAACAGAGCCAAGTGTGGTGGCGCACACCTTTAATCCCAGCACTCGGGAGGCAGAGGCAGGCGGATTTCTGAGTTCAAGATCTCCAGCCTGGTCTACAAAGTGAGTCCTAGGGCTATACAGAGAAACCCTGTCTCGAAACAAAACAAACAAACAAAAACAAAAACAAAACATGACAGAAAAACAAGTCTCCCTCCAACATCTGTCCCTCAGCTGTCCCTTTCTCTGAGGTCAGCAATGTCTCCCTGTGTATCTTTCCAGAAGCCCTAAGCTCTCGCTCAAGTACATATGATACTTAACTTTTATGCTCAGGGCAAGGAAGACCAAAGTCCTGTGCTTTGAGCACTCGTGGAGAGTGAACAGCAAACAACCAGAGTTAAATTCCATGTCCCAGCTGTGTCTCCCCTTCTTAGCCCTCTATGGCCCTACTAGGTCCCCGAGGCACAGTCAAACACGGCAGTGGATCAGCCTCATTTCTTAGAACAGTTAAGACGTTACACACTAGATACTCCTAATGATATTACCACCCCCTCCCTAACGCCTCTGCTCTGGATAGGACATCAAGGTTTTGGATGAAGTGCCATGTCCTCTCTATGGGCATCCCAAGGACAGAGGCAAGGGCTCTTGTGTGCCCTGTGAGCTGGACGCTGAGCTGAGGTCCTGAGTTAAACAATACCCACTGGATTAAAGGGACAGAAAGAAAGTTCATGATTCTGCCAGGTACCCCCAGGCTCTGAAGCTTCTCCTGGACCCTGGCTCCTAAACACTGAAATCTCTGACCCACAGGCCATTAGATTTCTTTCCCCATACAGTTGGCTCAGTTAATGTCCCTGCTTGGAAGGCCAAGGCCAATGGCTGGCTCCCCAGGGGAGTATGTGCCAGCTGTTCCTTACCCACAAACAACAGAAGTACACATTATAACTCAGTGGCCAAAGGGATTGTCCCCTGAGCAGGGCACACAGCTACAGTTCTGTAGCTGGAGGTATGAGTTCCCCAGGACCACACTCTCACAACCCCTAACATCTCAGGGGGCTTCTAGGCTGAACCCTTCCTCATCTGTCTTAGGTGTGAAAGTAACTTCAGTGAAGAAGATCACAGTGCCCAAAGCAGGAGGTAAGGTAGACATTTAAGGGTTCTTTAGAAAGTCAGTTGGATGGTGTTTTGTTGGGGCAAACACATGAAGGAACATTTAGTTAAAGTGGACACAGGTATAAAAGGCTAAGGCAGACTCATGAAGGAATGTTTCACTGAAGCAGACACAAGAGAGAGGATGTTCTGCTAAAGCAAGCACATGAAAGGACACGTGATGAAAGATTCTTTGCTAACAACATGCACGTATTGGTCTGCCTTACATTGTGTAGTTGAGCTGCATTTGTCGGGACTCCACAGAGACATACACACCCAAAAACCTTCAGGTGGTGTGCTGCAGTTTGTTGCTGCTTCCAAGGACTCGGGCTGATTGGATGCACGTGTTGAGGACAAGTGATATTTGGAGGATATAAATACAGCTCCGTGGAGTGACAGAGAGAGAGCTTGGCTTGCTGGTACAGCTAGCTGTACAAAGCTTGTAGGTCTCGAGTCTTCGAGTCTTCGCTGATCTTTGCTTCCCTGAGAGAGGCACAGCTGAGAACTTCTCCTGGTGTTCCTGCTGTTCCCTTCTGCTGACTCGAGCCAAGGCTGAGGCCTGGCTGTCTCTGCTAGGTCCTGTCACCACTGTTGGTATCCCTACTCTATGGGGCTGGACTGCTGGTGTATCCATGAAGAGTTTGTGAGTGGATCCAGTGTTGCTACCTGCTAACCTGTGAACTGAACTGCCAATTTCCAGACAACACAGATGCAAGTTTCTCCAAAGAGCCTTTCCAAATAGGTCCACTTCCCCCATATCCTCTCTTTTCCACTACCTCTGGAGGGTGGTTGGCTACAAGGAAGGTTAAAGAGTTTAAGAACCATTATTAAAAATAAGATTTGAAAAAATTAAAATTACAGGAGGTTATCAGGAGACAGAAGAGGAGGCAGTGTCTTCAGGGTTAGGAGCAGTGCCTGGCCAGTGAGGCAGTGGGAACAGGGAGAGCTTGCTGACTTCAGCCTGGTCAACCAGGCAGTGGGAACAGGCTGTTACTTACCTCAGAGAGAAGCAAGCAGGAGAGGAAGCCAGAATGGCTAGACTCAGAGAGGGAATCCTGAGCACAGGGGAGGGAGAGGAGGAGGAGCCAGTGAGCCACAGGTGTTGCAGGTCACATGGACATTCCACTTGGGTTTCCTTGCTACTGTGAGCTTACAGAGGAGCCCAAGTGCTGTAGAAACTGCCTCCCTCCCTCGTGTGCCCTCCTTCTGTCCACCATCTCACTGGGCACTCACAGGAGCCCTAGGACAGCAGTTCTCAACCTTTTGGGGTGGGAAAACACTTTCACTAGGGTCTCATATCAAATATCCTGCACATCCAAAATTTACACTTCAATTCATAACAGTAGCAAAACTACAGATATGATGCTGCAACTAAAATAACCGTATGGTTGGGGGGGGGGGGTCACCACATCATGAAGAACCGTATGAAAGGGTGGCGGCCTTAGGAAGGTTGAAAACCACTGCCCTAGAGACGAACACTTTGTTGTGGGATCAGAGGTCCTATGTGTTCATCTGGAACTCCATGCATGGTTTGCTGACTGGCTCTGTTCAAAACCTTGGCCCACTGCCATGCCTCCTGATTTCCTGTATAATGTAATGGGAGAACTACCTGGGGGAGGGCATATGATTGCTGCATAGGACTATATGAGATTACTTCGTTTAACCATTGGACATTAAAATGGTAGCCTTTCTTTCATGTCATCATTGGGATACATTCCTCTATGGTAACTAATAAGAAAATCAAGCTGCTACAGCCTACATCCAGTCCATCAACAACACTTGTAGTAACACCATGAAGGTTCACGTGTGTTGGATATATCCCCCACCCTGAGTCTTTCTCTCCTGACAGAGTCTCTTGTAACAAGCTGGCCTCAAGCTTTCTATGTAGCTGAACATGGCCTTGAACTTCTGATTCTCCTGACTCCATTTCCCAAGTGCTGGGAATACAGGTGTGGGCTACCATGGCCAGTTTTCTGTGGTACTGAGAACTGAATCCAGGGCTTTGCACATAGAATGTAAGGCAGAGGCTTGCCTACTGAGCTACATCCCCAGAACTTTGAAGAATTCTTTTTCTTCTATTTGAAGTCTGCACTCAACTTATCAGTAGTAATCCTTTGAGCTCCACCTTCAAAATGTGTCTAACTATTACTCATATCCACATCTTCCAGGCCTCACATGAGTGACCTGCATGGCCCAATGCCACCTTCATGGCTGTATCTCTTTCCACTCTTCCCTGACTTGGCTCCTCTACCCTGACCTTCTTGCTGTCTTTTTGTTGTTGTTGTTGCTGTTGTTGTTGTTGTTGTTGTTCAGACAGGGTTTCTCTGTGTAGCCTTGGCTGTCCTGAAACTTGCTCTGTAGACCAGGCTGGCCTTGAACTCACAGAGATTGCTTGTCCCTGCCTCCTGAGTGCTGCGATTAAAAGAGTACACCGGCACCACCCCGTTAGTGGGCATGCTTTTAATTTCAGCATTAAGGAGGCAGACACAAGTAGATCTCTGTGAGTTCAAGGCCACCCTGGTCTACATAGTAAATCCCAAGAAAGACAGGGCTATATAGAGAGAACCAGTCTCAAAAGAACATGAAATAAAATAGGTTTTAGCTGAGTATGGTAGGTATGCTTCTAGCATACTTAGGTTTTAGCTGAGTATGGTATGTATGCTTCTAGCATACTTAGCTCAGAGACAGAAAGAAGAGGGTTCAAGGCCATCCTTGGGTACTTGGCATGTTTGAGGCCAGCCTAGGCTACTGAAGGCCCCAATCTCAAAAAATAAAAATATAGCTGGGCAGTGGTGGTGCATGCCTTTAATCCCAGCACTTGGGAGGCAGAGGCAGGTGGATTTCTGAGTTTGAGGCCAGCCTGGTCTACAAAGTGAGTTCCAGGACAGCCAGGGCTACACAGAGAAACCCTGTCTCGAAAAACCAAATAAATAAATAAATAAATAAATAAATAAATAAATAAATAAAATAATAATAAAAATAGGGGCTGGGGAGGTGGCTCAGTTAGTAAAGCACTTGGCACATAAGCACAAGAACTTGAGTTCAGAACCCACATAAAAAGCCAGGCATGATGGTGTGGGCCTGTAATTCTATTGCAAGAGACACAGATAGGTCTCCTATAGAGCCTGTTAGCCAGTCAGCCTAGCAAATTGATGAGTCTCACTTGCAGTGAGAGGCCCTGCCTTAAAAAATGAAGGCAAACATGGACTAAGGAAGACACCCAGTGTTGACCTTTACCTCCTTACCTTCATGTGCACTCAAAATGTACACACATACACACAACTTTAAAAATAAAACTGAGTATCACACATTTCTGTGGTTATTATCTGCCATTCCCTCTAAAATATAAAAGCCTTGTGAAGATGGAGAATTTGTCTGTATAGTTTACTGCTAGAGTCCTGCCTGGGGACTAGTTCCTAGCTCATGGTTCAGCAAATACTAAAGCTGCTGTCTGGATATATAGAGGAGGCCAGATTAGTTCCCTGGGACAATCGTAGTAAACAGACTCAAGGGCTCCGTTGGTTTTCCTAAGGTCACAGGTAAGTGATGAATCCGGAGCTCCAAGGCTAGCTCGGGCTTAGCTGTGACATGTGATGGTGGAGCTCTTCATGATGGCAGAGCTCTCCATCTCTTCACGCTGTCAAAGCCAGCTTTGGAATCACTCCCTCCCCACTGGCTTGCTGTGACTGTGCCTTTCTAAATAGCACCCTGGTCATTGACCTCTCACAGCGTGAATCCATTCTATAAAAAACACAATAAAGTTCGTGCTCTTTGTGTAATGACAGCATGATTCATGCTCGGCCAAAAAACAGGAAAAGATATTTTAAAATAGAAGAAAATTGCCTATCATCTGTAGTCTATAGGTGACAGTGGCTATTGTGTTGCCATTTTCTTCTGGTCATTTATCCTAAAAAAGGTGTGTGTGTGTGTGTGTGTGTGGTGTGTGTGTGTGTGCATGTGAGTGTGTATGTGTGTATGTATGTATGTATGTATGTATGTATGTATAGATGAGTGTGTGTGTGTGAGTGCATGCATATGTGTGTGTGTGCATGTGTGTGTGTATGTGAGTGTGTGCATATATGTATAATGAGTGTGTGTGTGTGAGTGTGACTGTGTGCACTATAACACCTAGGGAACGGAATAGAGAACTGAGTGAAGGGAACCTGGAAAGGCCGTGAACACCAGCTGAGACAGGAATACGGACTGGACGAGACAGGCCTGTGCAGAGTCCTGCTGTGAGGTGGAAACAGGAAGGGCGCTCATGACAAAAGGTTCAATTTACAGACAATGAGGGGCAGAAACAATAGAATGTGGGTGTCATAGGAAGGGCCAGAGGTTCCTCCTCAGGCCAGCAGCTGAGTAATTGGGTAAAAAGTGGTGTCTGTGTCAAGACTTTAGAGAGAAGACTGATTTGGAAGACAGAGACAGGGGGATCAGGAGTTCAAGGCTGTCCTCGGAGAAGTGACACAGTAAAGCCAAGCCTGCTGTGGGCAATGCCATCCCTAGGCAGGTGGGCCTGGGCTATGTAAGAAAGCTGGCTGAGGGGGCTGGTGAGATGGCTCAGCGGGTAAGAGCACCTGACTGCTCTTCCGAAGGTGATGAGTTCAAATCCCAGCAACCACATGGTGGCTTACAACCACCCGTAACAAAATCTGACACCCTCCTCTGGTGCATCTGAAGTCAGCTACAGCGTACTTATGAAGAATAATAAGAAACGAATCCTTGGACCGGAGAGACCAACTGGAGCGAGCGGGGCTGGCCAAAGCAAGCGAGCAGAGCCGGCCAGAGCGAGCGAGCGGGGTTGACCAGAACAAGGAAAAAAAAAAAAAAAAAGCTGGCTGAGCAAGCCAGGGGAAGCAAGCCAGTAAACAGGGTTCCCCTGTTGGCTCCACTCTCAATCCTGCCTTGGCTTCCCTTGATGGTGGATCGTAACCTGTAAGACAAACAAACCGTTTCTTTCCCAAGTTGGTTTTGGTCGTTGCTGTAATAACAGCAATGGGCCAGCAAACTCGAACACTGTTCTTCCATAGAACCCAGGGTTGGTTCCCAGCACCCACATGAGACAGCCCACAGCAGCCAGGGACTCCAGGTCCAGGGAATCCAATGCCCTCTTCTGGTCGCTGTGGGCACACACAATCTCATGCCCCTAGCTACTCACAGACAAGCAAATAAAAACAAAGCCAGGTAGTAGTGGTGCATGCCTTTAATTCTGGCACTTGGGAGGCAGAAGCAGGCAGATCTCTGAGTTTGAGGTTAGCCTGGTCTATAGAGCGAGCTCCAGGACAGCCAGGGCTACACAGAGAAATCCTGTCTTTAAAAAAAAAAAAACAAAAACTAACTAACTAACTAACTAAATAAACAAACAAAGCTTTAAAAAGACTTCCAGCACAAAGAACACTTCCCTAACCAGCTCTGTTGATCCCTTGGGTTCTACATCAGGAACACGGCTTATTCACTGCTGAGTTACACAAGACCTTTGTCTTGTACATATGTATATGCATACACGTTGAGCATACTGCCTTCCATACCCATGCCCCTCCCGTTCTCGTCCCTGCTAGTTCCCCTGCTCTCCGACACAGTTTTTAAAAAGATTTTTGTTTTATGTGTATGGACATTTTGCCTGTATGTATGTAAGTGTACCACTTGCCTGTCTGGTGCTTGAGGGGGTCAGAAGAGGGCCTTAGGTCTGAAGTCACAGGTAGTTGTGAATAGTCATCTGGGTGTTAGGAATCAAACCTGGGTCCTCTGAGGGAACAATCAGTATTTTATTGATTGCCACCATTCAGACTGAGGTGAGAGGGGATATTTATCTATTTTAATTTACATTTCCATGATGGCTATTGAAGCTGAACATTTTTTTTTCAAATATTCAGTAGCCATTTGTGCTTCGTGCTTTAAGAATTGCCTGTTCATTCCATTAGTCTATTTATTGAGTGGATTATTTTGTTTGCATTTAGTTTGAGTTCTTTGTATATTTTATTAATAAGTATTAATTTTATGACATCAGATTCCCTGGGACTAGAATTGCAGATGGTTGTGAGTCTCCACGTGGGTACTGGAAATCAAACCCAGGTTCTCTGTAAGAGTAACAAGTGTTCTTAACCACTGAGCCATCACTCCAGCCCCTCTGTCCACCCTTATGTGGGTTCCCAGGATGGAGCTCAGGATCTCAGGCTTATAGGAAATCCCTTTTACTACTAAGTCATCTAAATGCTACCATAGGCCGTTTTCAATGTCCGTATCAAACTTCTGTCCCGATGCCAGCCTGTCCTCGGTGGGACTTTGTTCTGCCTGACCTATGTGTCAGCTTTACAGCTGTTGCTGTCTCGCATCCACAAACACTAAGTACAAACGCCATGAGCAGTAGCCTGTGACTACATTATGGTGACTAACTGGGTCCCTGTGCCAATGGAGAAGCAAGCATTGAGAATGTTCCCTGATTCCAAACCTCCGAGGCAGAAGATGGATGAGGTCAATTTGGATTGTGAGCTTTGGGATCAACCTTTGTGGGACAGCAGAGAGAGCTGTCCCTCCCTCACAGGAGATCAGGCAAGTCCAGAGAGTTTAGGGACATTCTTTTTTTTTTTTTTTTTTTTTTTGGTTTTTCGAGACAGGGTTTCTCTGTATAGCCCTGACTGTCCTGGAACTCACTTTGTAGACCAGGCTGGCCTCAAACTCAGAAATCCGCCTGCCTCTGCCTCCTGAGTGCTGGGATTAAAGGCGTGCGCCACCACGCCTGGCCGGGACATTCTTATAGATGTCACTACTGATTCTGTGTGGAGGGAAAAGAGCAGAACCAAGAGACGTTCCCAGGAGAGACATAAGTAAACTCTCAGACAGACTGTCCCCTCTCCGTTTCCAGATGCATCCATTCTAGCCCTGTCCTGCAGGGCCACCAGGCAGTTAATTACCACCAGTAATAAATTCTGGGTCTTTTCACACATATCTTGGATTCTTTATTTATATATTTTTTGTAATTAACAAGTTTTTAAAACTTGTATTCTGGCCAGGCGTGGTGGCACACGCCTTTAATCCCAGCACTTGGGAGGCAGAGGCAGGCGGATTTTTGAGTTCGAGGCCAGCCTGGTCTACAGAGTGAGTTCCAGGACAGCCAGGGCTCTACAGAGAAACCCTGTCAAAAGACTTGTATTCTTCTGTCTGCAGAGCTGCCTCAGGGATTAAGACCCTTGGTTGTTGCTTTGGTTGAGGGCTCTGGTTAGTCTCAGCGCTCACATCACACACATGCTTAGAGCTGCCTGCAACTCTTTGTCCAAGGGATCTGAAAATGGCATGCACACATAAAGATTTTAATAAAGGACTTGTAGTCTTGATTTTTTTTAATATTTAAAATATTTTTATGTTTAGGGGTGTTTTGCCTGCAGGTATATTTGTGTACCATTTCAAACCTGGTGCTGGCAGAAGCCGGAAAGATGGTGTTGGGTCCTCTGGAACTGGAGTTGTAGATAGTTGTTAACCACAGTTTGGTTGCTGGGAATGGAGCCTGAGGCCACTAGAAGAGTAGTAAATCAAGTGCTCTTAGGCATTGGACCATCTCTCTAGCCATCTCTTCCCTCCTACTTTCATTCCTTCCTCTTAAGATAGAATGTAGCCCAGGCTGGCCTCAAATGCTCTCTGTAGAGGACCATCTTGAACTTCTGATCCTCCTCCATTTACCTCCCAAGTGCTAAGATTATAGACAGACACTGTCATACCTGGCTTATGTGTGTCTGGGGATCAAACCCAGGGCTTCATGCCAGCCAGGTAAGCACTTTACCAGCTGAGCTATGTCCCAGACCTCAAAAGTATGTTCCTATACAAAACTGAAGCCACTGCCAACAAAAACCACAGCAGAAATAAATACTTCCCTTCTGAAGTTCACCATAATGAGAAGCAGAGGAATTAATTTTTAAAAATTCGAACGAACAAGAACAAAGCAAACCTCAAAGGAGACGGAACCAATAAAACAATTGTGGGTTTGAACACGACTCATGGGCAGATCGTGTGTTCGGCATGTGTCGGGCCTGGGTTCAATTCCCAACACTGAAAAAGTGGACAGTCACTGGCAACTGAACTGGAAGACATGAGAAACCAAATCCTGTCAGCTGTGGGCAAATTGAGATACAATTCATTCACACCACAGAAGCCCGGAGAGGCCTGGATTTGGAGGCACCAGGTAACACCAGAAGCATGTTAGGTTAAATGTCTGTCGGAGAAGCAGAACTCCACCACCTGGCTCTGCACCGTCCCAAGGGAGTAATTGTACTTTTTGTACCCAGAAAAGTGTACTTGACTTCTAAAAAATTTTTAAAGAATAAATAAGGTTTCTGGGCTGGGATCAGTGTCCCTGTACCTTTGGGCAAGCTGGAAGTTTAAGTAGGATGTTGTATACTGAATAAAGACACCTACATCACATCTCTCTTCTTCTTCTCAGCAAGCAGAACTGTGCATTCAGATTTTTTTTTCTGTCTCGGCAGGAAATTAGAAGAAACTTTTCCAGGAAATTTGATAAAGCAGCGAGTAGAAAAAAATTCCTATAGCTGTTAACATCAGAGGCTTCCCAAGGAATTGGACCAAATTACCCTACAGTGAAATGGCCAAAACATGTGCTCCACATATACAAAGGAGAGTCTAGAGAGCCCTTCCATGTCCCATTCTTAACTATGTCAGTAGACAAACAGTCCCCAGAATGGTGGCCAAATAAGAGGTCTGGAAAGCAACTGCACAGATGGGACTAGGTCAAAGGCCGGGGAGAGAGTTTCTCAAATTGATGCAATGGACAGGATGGCTACTGCATTTGAACATATTGAGCGATTTATACCACTCTGGGGAGCTGGAGGAGGTGTGGCTGAATTAGCAATAAGCATGTAGAAAACCAGGCAAATGACAAGCCTGCCTTTTACTAACTCTAGAGATTAAAAAGAGTTCTGCAGGAACGGGAATGCAGCCCATTTGGATGGTTTTCCAAAACCATCCTCGGGACACGAGGTGAAGTTGGTAGTCTGTGAAAAACCATCTTTACTTTTCATATTGAGAGCCAGGGTCTGGGACTCAGTGGTAGCATGTGCAAAGCCCTGAGTTCTATTCCCAGCAAAGACCAACCAAAACAAACAAACAAACAAACAAACAAACAAAATCCCAGAGTTGGTGTATTGTACCCAATAGTCCTGCAGTTGGACTGTGGGGTAGCTTAGTGGGTAAAGATACTTGCCACCAGCTGGGCGTGGTGACACACGCCTTTAGTCCCAGCACTTAGGAGGCAGAAGCAGGTGGATTTCGGGGTTCGAGGACAGCCTGGTCTACAGAGTGAGTTCCAGGACAGCCAGGGCTATACAGAGAAACCCTGTCTCGGAAAAAAAAAAAAAAAAAAAAGATACTTGCCTCCAAGGGTGATGACCTGAGTTCAATCCCCGGTGCAAAGGGATAACGAACCTCCAAGCACATGCTCTGGTACATGCACACCCCTTCCAAAAATATACAAATAAAGCAAAGACAGAAGCAAAGCAAAGTCTCCCATACATACCAGGAACAATAGGGTCTCATGTACCTCAGGCTAGACCTCAGTACCACCATCTCCAGTTTCTGAGTATGCTTGGCTCACAGGAATTGGCACTATTAGGAGGTGTGGCCTTGTTGGAGGAAGAGCATCGCTGGGTGGGCTTTGAGGTCCTACGCTCAAGCTCCACCCAGTGCCGAAGGGAGCCTCCTCTTGGCTGCCTGCTGAATGCAGTCTCTCCTGGCTTCCTTCAGATCAAGCTATAGAACTCTCTCTTCTAGCACCATGTCTGCCTGCACACTGCTAAGCTTCCCACCATGATGATAATGGACCGAACCTCTGAAATTGAAAGCCAGCCACAGTTAAATGGTTTCCTTTATAAGAGTTGCCTGGCGGTTGGTAGTGGCGCACGCCTTTAATCCTAGCACTTGGGAGGCAGAAGCAGGCGAATTTCTGAGTTTGAGGCCAGCCTGGTCTACAAAGTGAGACCAGGACAGCCAGGGATATACAGAGAAACCCTGTCTCGAAAAACAAACAAAACAAAACAAAACAAAACAAACAAAAAAAAAACAAAAAAAAAGAGTTGCCCTGGTCATGGTGTCTCATCACAGCAATGAAACCCTAAGACAATGGGGTACTGGGGATTGAAGCCACAAATCTGGCTTCATGCATCCTATGTATGTTTTTTATTAGTTGAACCCCACTTTTCTAGCCGATCCCCCCTTTTAAGTTAAGCTCCTAGAGTTATCTCCTATGGTTTGAAATGGAAAGAATGTTAGCTACATGGCTCTCTGGCTCATCGCTTACCCATCCCCCACCCAACCCACACTCCCAGACAGGGTTTCTCTGTGTAGTCTTGGCTGTCCTGGAACTCCCTTTATAGACCAGGCAGGCTTTGAACTCACAAAGATCAGTCTGCCTCTGCCTCCCAAGTGCTAGGATTAGTGGTGTGTGTCACCAGGGCCCAATGGTTCACCACTCAGCATCTCTGGGTGACAGGCTTCTCACTCGGGTCCCACATCTCTGTTCCTTTTGATTCCTGGTAACCTGAGCGGTTAATCCTTTTTCTTCTCTCTACACCTTTCCCCACCTTCCTACGAGTATCCACCACACCCATTTATCAAAGTCAGATTTCCTTTGAATGTGTGGGTTGGGTTGTGTCACGGTCTGAATCATGTCATCAGGAAGATACCTGCCTGGGCATCCCCGTCTTCCTCCCTCCCCTTTGCTTTTTTGACAGGTTTTCTTGTGGCTCACACACCACTGCTGGCTTTATTCAGTGCTAGGTATCAAACATAGGGCCTCGTGGATGCTAGGTTAGCATTCTACTAAGATACACCCCCAGGTCCAAAGGATGTTACCAATGCCACTTTTCTGCTTGACATTTCCCCCCAATATGGAGAATTGAGCATAGGGTCTTGTACAAACTAGACAAGCACTCTACCAATTAGCTATAGTCCTTGCCTGCTTAGATTGACAGTTCTATTTGTCTACACTTTCAGGTGTAAATTGACTTAATTCTGGTGAGGGATGGTACAGATCTCTCTACTATAGCCAGGCTGATCTTGAACTTGACATCCTGCCTTGGTCTCCCAAGTATTGGAGTTACAGATGTGTGCCATCATAACTGGCTTGCAAACAGATTTTTCTTTTTTTTTACTTTTAATCTACTTCCTACTTTTCCCATAGACAAATTTGAACTTTACACAACCAATAAAATATAAATAATAGTAATTAGAAAATAAAACCAGACCAAAGTAAATGTAAAAGGGACAGAGAAGTGAGTGTTTGGGGGACCTGTGGTAAACTGATGTCACAAAGTACTGCTCTTGGCCTAAGGTCACGGGAGAGTAAGGCTATCAGCAGTGACAGGCATGGAGACACAGGCCACACTGTTGCCAGCACAGCCGGGGAGTTCTCCACTCAGGAAAGAACAGGGTTCTTGGCATTGCTGTGGAAAAGATTCAGAACAGGCCAGTGTAAGGCAGTATTGGAGTTTATTGGGAGATTAGAATGTATTTTTAAGCTGAGAGTAAGGGAAAGAGGCCCAGGTATGGGCATGGGCTCCTCAGAGGAGACTTTCTCCCTATGTTCTTCCAGTGCCTGCTGTATTATCCTGCGGTTTCTGAGTTACATTGCTCAGAGGTGTAATTAAAGGTTAAAGAACCTTCTTTTGTAAACTTAGTGGTGGAGTGAGTTTACAAGGGTATTATCTAGACTTAGTGGGAAGATGAGGATGTTAAAACTCAAGGTCACAGATCACTTTTTACTGTAGGCTTTTTTATTGCCTTTGCCCTCTTTGTTTCAGATGTCTTTTTTTTTCCTTTTTTTTTTTTTTTTTTAACATTGATTGATTGTGTTCATGTGTAGGTGTGTTCATGCACATGCGTCAAAGTCAGAAGACAACTTGTGGGACCCAGTTCTCTCTTTCTACCATGTGGGGTCTAGGAACAAACTGAGAGTGGCAGCAAGCCCCTTTCCCTGCTGAGCCTTCTCACCGGCCCTCTTTCAGATGTCTTTTAGGAAAACCCTGCCTCTGCAGGCAACTTTGGCTTTACCAGTGGTGTGCAAAATTTCCTGATTCTTTCAGAGGGATAAGCGAGCCAGGTACCTGGGTGACGTGCCTTTTTCCTTCCTGTCATTTCCTCTCCTGTGTCCTTCATTTTGCCTTTCTGACCTGCCTCAAGCTAAACTAGAAACCTCAGGATTTAGCAGGTATTCCACATAAATACAATTGTGATGGTTTGAATGAGAAATGTCCCTTGGCCCCGAGGTCCTCTTTGGGAGGTGTGGAAGGCTTCGGAGGTGTGGCCTTGTTGGAGGATGCCTGTCACTGGAGGTAGGTTTGGAGCCAGGTTGATTTCTTTCTATTTGTACTTGAAGATGTGAGCCTAGAGCTGCTACTCCAGCACTGCCTGTTGTCTAGGGCTCTAACTCTCTAGAACATAAACTCAAGCAAACCTCTTCTCCTATGAGGTGACTCGATCATGGTTTATCACAGGAACAGAAAAATAACTAATGTGCTTACTGAATACTGAAACCATCAAGGTTATGGTGGGTCACACCTAAAAGAGAAAATACTGCAATGCTCTACTTAGGGGCTGGTGACTGTGTAATTTACCAATGGGGGTGTGCCACAGTGTGCATACATGTGGCGGTAAAAAGATTCCCAAGGCTCAAGGTGTCTCTCCAAGCTACTGATGTCATATTTAAATTCCAGGCAGATGGAAAAGATCAGAAGTAAGGAGGGAATTTCCTTTCTATATTAAGGGTAGGTTCAGGAAGTCCTACTTTTATTTTAATGTCCAAAAGGTAACCATAGCACACATCTAGATAGAAAGGAATCTGGAGAATGTAGCATTCCCGCCTGTGTGCAGCTGCTGGGGTTGTTAAATAGCCACTTCTGAGATAAGCACTTGCCAGCGCACAGTGTATGAAGATGACGATAACACAGTTCCTGCACTTGTTACATAATACCATTCTGAGCCGGGTGTGGTGGCGCACAATGGACCTGTGAAACTGGACATATACAAACAGTGCTTTTCTCTCTTAAAAAATTCTTCCTCCCCTTCTTTCTTTCTTTCTTTCTTGCTTTCTTGCTTTCTTGCTTTCTTGCTTTCTTGCTTTCTTGCTTTCTTGCTTTCTTTCGGTTTTTTTCGAGACAGGGTTTCTCTGTGTAGTCCTGACTGTCCTGGAACTCACTCTGTAGACCAGGCTGGCCTCGAACTCAGAAATCTGCCTGCCTCTGCCTCCCAAGTGCTGGGATTAAAACCCTGTCTCGTAAAAACAAAAACAAAAACAAAATTATAATGATAGACTCTGGAAGTTCACTGAGGAGGGCCTTCTAAGACTCCAGTTAAATTTGGTTACTTTAAACCTGGATAGTAAGGTACGTGTTTCACTTTTGATTTTAGACTACACATTTCCATGTAGCCCTGTGTGCAGGTGTACACGTGTGGTGGTGTGAATCGAAGGCAGAGGTCCATCTCAGGTGCCTTAGCTCATAAATACCACTCACACATGTATCCTTTAAGATAGATTTTATTTACTGAGACAGAGTCTCACCATGTAGTACTAACTGGCCTGGAACACTATATATAAACCAGGCTGCCTTCAAACTCATAGACATCCACCTGACTGCCCGGAGTGCTGGGATAGACTTGTGCCACCTTACCCAGCCTTACCCCTACAAGATAAGAGGCTGGAGAGATGGCTCAGCAGTTAAGAGCACTGCCTCCAGAGTGTTAGCTCATGGGCGACTCCACTAGGCTCCTCCCAGGTGCCTAGCAATGGCCTATTCATACCAGCTCTGTTGCATGGTAATTTCTCAGGGGGACACCGTGCTGTGGGCCCATCTGCTGCTCATCTTGTGCTACATTATACACTTCCTAACACTGGTGCTTCCACACACCCGGACCCTACTTCCAACCCGCTGCCACATGGAACAAATCTGCTTTCCGACTCTTCACCCCATCCAGCGACAATTAGGTAACTTTCCTTTTCGGTCTTTTTAACATCTCCCTGAGTCCAAGGAAGTGAATTTCAGTGTCCTCTGGTACTCTTGGAGGCACGGGTGCTCCCAGCCACAGCCTTTAAGGCCCAGGCCCGTCCTCTTCACCCACGTCCTCAGAGCTATAACCTCACAGGTTCCCTAGGCCCTACTGCGCCATCACACCCCTCTCTGCCCTACCACCTCACTGTGGAGACTATTCCTCAACCCTTCCCCGTGGAGGAGCCTGTACTGTTAGAGCTCGGTTTTCTTCCTTGCCTCCTGGCCTAGTACAAAAGCTCTGGTACCAGGCACCAAGTCTTTCCCCCTAGCCAGGCTAAGCCACTGACCCCCGTTGAGTGTGATGACCACCGCTGGACAGCCTGGTCCTCGTTCTGTCCTCCCTGAGTCCTAGGGACGCCTGCGACTACAGGATACAGTAACATTTTCCTTCCTCTCATCGATGAGAAAGGTATCTATATCTTGTCATTTCCCCCTTGAGATCCCTCTTACAAAATCTCCTGCCTCTACACTTGAAACACAACCTAAAGGGCTCTAAATTTATTTACCTTTCCAATAAAATTTCTAATATTATACAGGACCTTCATGAACACTACATACTATCAGGGAAAATGGAAAGAGAGACCCAATTCCCCCATTTCTCTTTTCTCAAAGCCTTGTTTCTTTCTGCCTGGTCTCCCTTCCCATAATGTTTAAATGTCTAGTCTGTACATTGTAACAGGTCAGGGCCAGGTAGGACCAGGGACTGCATATAACACATACTCCTGTTCCCACCAATGGCTGCTCTGAACCAAGCCACTGGTCTAATCACTCCTGGGATACATGGGTCATTTGTCTATTAACTTGATTCCAAATTCTAGCTAAAGTCCGATTCATCCACGTGGCTCTGGCTCTCAGCCTGCCCACATGAACCCGAATGCCCTTCCCAATCCCTCCTCCTCCTCCTCCTCCTCCTCCTNCATGCACTAAGCTAAGCTTGCTCTCTTTCCATGGACTCAGAGTTTATTACAAATTGGCATACCTGATTTCTAGATTCTAACCACCACAGACAAATGACTCTCAAACAGCTTATATGTAAACTATCTCTGCTCTACTCTTATTAAAGTTCTACTTCCCCAAACTTAAAAATCTTTTTATCTCTGACTTCTTTGCATTCTGCTCTCGAAAGGAGAAAAATAATATCTTAAGATTATGCTGTAAACTTTTATCTAAGGATCTGTAAATTGTTCCTTGGGTATGGGATAAACTCTATATAGTCTGTAACAGTATTTGCCTTTATTCAGCTGTTGTTAAAGAGTATGTGTACGTGTGTGTGTGTGTGTGTGTGTGTGTGTGTGTGTGTGTAACTCAAATTCAACCCTGTGTGTATATAACTTGTATTTAACTCCATATATGTATATGTGCGTGTAACTTAGGTGCAACCATGCCAGCCACATGGATAGCAACCTACCATGTGACTTCATCTTTTTTTAAATTAATTTACTTATTTCATGTATGTGGGTTCCCTGTCACTGTCTTCAGATGCACCAGAAGAGGGCATCAGATCCTATTACAGATGGTTGTGAGCCACCACGTGGTTACTGGGAATTGAACTCAGGATCTCTGGAAGAACAGTCAGTGTTGAGCCATCTCTCCAGCCCATGACTTCACCATCTTAAGATGACCACATGGTATGAAGCAATAATTACAAAACTTCTTAATTCTAATAAACTCTATATTTATTATTGTATTTCCTTTTAGACTAAGAAAGCAGCAACAAGTCTCATATTTTAAGTTAGTATAAATTTTTGTTGTTGTTGTTGTTGTTTTGAGACAGGGTTTCTCTGTATAGCTCTGGCTGTCCCGGAACTCACTCTGTAGACCAGGCTGGCCTCGAACTCAGAAATTCGCCTGCCTCTACCTCCCAAGTCCTGGGATTAAAGGCATGTGCCACCACGCCCAGCACTGGTATGGATTTTTATATGATAATGATGATGATGATAGAAATTCAAAGTTATATTTTTGCAACACACTGTACATATATGTGATTCAACCCGATTTAAAATATTCTTTATATGATGGTGAAATTTCAAGGCTAAGATTTATTTAGATTACCAAAAGCTGATTTAAAATGCATATATAACTACGTATGACTTTGCTAGTGCATAGCCCCTGTATGCTTATTTCTGACAGGTCTTAGATGTGTGAATGAATGAGTGCTGTTCATTTCTCCTGTCACCAGCCACATAGGCTCACTGTACCTCTTGGTTTTCTGGCCACTGTATCTAATGTAATAGGAATTCAAATATTAGTTAAATATGGATAGTTTTGAAGTTGTTTTATACTATTCTGCTTTATTACTAGCTCTGAAAATGCAATATTGCTCACCCCCTACAGAAACAGGCATATTTTTAAAGCCCAGGGTCAAAAAACAGGATTATTAACTTATAAATTATTGGATGTGGTTAAGACTCAAACTTAGGGTTAGCAATTGAAAGTTTGTTCTTAGGTAATCTTAAACCATGCCACATTCCATTCTGGGATATGAGCAACACACGGCTAGTCACTATCTTTGCTAAGGGCTGGAGAAGGTGTAGCCATAGCTTCACCGTCATCTTGGTTAAGGGCAGCAACGTGGCTGGCAGACATCTCTGTTATGGGAAGTTATGGCTTCATCGCCATCTTGATTATGGGCAGCAACACAGGACATGAACAGACCAGGGAAGCGGGTCTCCAAAGATAGATTTAAATTGGAATAAGATTTTTGTGTGACTTATGTCCCGTCTTGATAAATTGTTTACACTGTTGCTCTATGCCTTCGCTTTCAAGAGGGTGCTTCACTTTAATATTATAAAAACAGCCGGGTGTGGTGGCATGCGCCTTTAATCCCAGCACTTGGGAGGCAGAGGCAGGTGGATTTCTGAGTTCGAGGCCAGCCTGGTCTACAGAGTGAGTTCCAGGACAGTCAAGGCTACACAGAGAAACTCTGTCTCGAAAAACAAACATAAAAACAAATATTACAAAAACAGTTGAAAGATTTTAAACTTTTAAAAATTTTGAAGGTTTACAACAGCAAAAAGATAAAAAAAACACTGCCTTAAAAATGTTTAAGATTGGGCAGGAGAGATGGATCAGTGGTTAAGAACACTGACTGTTCTTCCAGAGGTCCTGAGTTCAATTCCCAGCAACCACATGGTAGCTTACAACCATCTATAATGGAATCTGATGCCCTCTTCTGGTGTGTGTCTGAAGATAGCTACAGTGTACTCATACAAATAAAAATAAATAAATATTTGAAAAATGTTTAGCAATGTTTTTACTAATGCTATTAATCTATAATATAGCTTTAGATTTTTATAAACTAAGCTATAGATTTTTTTTATAAACTAAATTATAAAGGAAACTGTTATGTTCAATAATGAAAAGTTCCCAGTCTCTTTATGGACTATGTTTATATATTTAAAAGTTTTATTTTGATACTAGAAGAGTTTCAATTCAAAATCATGATTCTTAAGGCTCAAACCTAACAGGGATGGACCCTAGAATCCTGGTCTCATAAAAGCTACCATAATTAAGAAATGCAAGTTGATAGTCAGTAACCTTATAAATAATCAAATCCTTTAATGTGCTCAGAAATATATTTGAAGTCATGCAAAGAACTAATGCAGCTAATTCCAAGATTAGTCTCAGGTTTTATGCTTGCAAGGTACAGTTTAGATAACTAAAAACATACAGAGATTGTCTAATTCAAATATGCTTAGCAAGTACTAGCCCTCAAACCATCAGAGACCTGCCGAATATGGCATTTAATGTTTAAACTTATTGTGATGGACAGAGACTCCCAAATCCTAACAGTGACACCCCCACCACCCCTCGCCAAGGTTTCCAAGAAGATGGCACAATGACAAAGGATTACAGTATGATAATCACTGGGCATAACTCCCCAATGCCTCACCTGCTGCTGGGATCCAGCCGGAGAGAGTTAATTGTCTTCATGTTGCCAAAGACATGGTCAGTTTCTCCCATGTTCCTACTCCACACAAAAAACCTCTTCATCTTCTGGACCTGGTGGCCAAAGACTGCCACTGTCCTCATTGCTATGTAGACCACAGGAACTTGGGACAACTGTCATGTAATGAACTAGAACTAACCTCTGCCATTTTAATTGATATATTGGACATCTAGATTATAATTTATCCTTCTATGGTGTCTGATCATATTGACATCTAAGCTAACTATAGCTTGGCAGCTAGAGAACAGCAGGCAACAAGCTCCTTACTCCAGCACTCGGGAGGCAGAGGCAGGCGGATTTCTGAGTTCGAGGCCAGCCTGGTCTACCAAGTGAGTTCCAGGACAGCCAAGGCTATACAGAGAAACCCTGTCTCGGAAAACCAAAAAAAAAAAAAAAAAAATGCACCACCTCATTCATTAGTCAATTCGTTAGCTAGTTAAAACTATCAGATCTCTTATTTTAAAAGACAAACCGGTTTGCCTTGCTTACAGGCTTCTTATTAACAATAAACAGGTTTCAGATGAAACTTTATTCCTTTATCTAAAGGGCCTCACTTTACAATGATTGCTCCCAATGGTCAGCCACCTGTGTCTCATTCATGGTAAATAATTGGATAGGAAAAAGTGTAACGTTTATGTAAGGCCTGAGGATATAAAAGCTTAAGTTATGAGAATCTAAGAAAGTGCTTTTGGGTGTAAGAAGGTGTTTTAAGTTGCTAAGTGCAAGTGAAAACTTAAATGGTGATAAAGAGGCGATTTAAGGCATTTAAAGGAATGAAAATGCTTCAGGTTTCTTCCCCCTCGATCTGCTACTGTTGTATTAGGACTCCAAAGGCTCAGAGCTTTAACATGAATCAATGGAGTTCTGCTACATTAGTTCAAGTGGTAAAGCGTTCCACTAGACAATCAACTATCATAGTTCCAAGCTCAAGATTTTAAGTTTCCTTGGGTTGTCATTTACATATAGACTTAAAACTGTTTCTCACTGCTAAATCTATATGTACCTAGTCTGGATAGGAAAAGAAGCTCCTCCTTCAAGCTCTGTAGTCACAGTGAAAAAAAATCAAGACTTTTATAAGCTTCAGGAAACCCACTCAGATCCATATCTCATGGGTCAAATAGACTCCAGATAAGTACCCCTGTCAATCAACAGCCTAAGTGTCCTACCTATTGCCTACTTCAGAGGGTGGGATTCCTCCCCCACTACCTAGTTTTGGGACTTCCCTCCCCACAATTATCAAGACCATGGGCCCAAAAGTTTCAAATGTACAACTAAGAAAAAAAAATGTTTCCCGATTCTACTTAACTTTATCTTCTGCCTCTAATATATCTATATCTATATCTATATCTATATCTATATCTATATCTATATCTATATCTATATCTATATCTATATCTATATCTATATCTATCTGTTCCAGTATCCTGCCAGGTCCAAATGTTTACTCAAATCTGCGTCCAAGACAACTCCAGACTATCCACAGGTGCTTTGGTCTAGCCTCATAGATGCTTCAACTGGGCCTGCCCTTTCCTAGCCTCAGGGTCCCACAGATCCTGGAGAGCAGTGAAATGGCCAGATCTTTCTGGACTAGGCCAGCATTCCTATTAGGGTCTTCAAAGACAACATCAACTTCAGTCAGTAGGAAATAGTCTAAAGAACCCCCTTACTTGTGCCCCTCCCCTTCCTAGTTCCTCATTTTTAATTAAACAAAAGGGAGGAATGTTAGCTTACGGGCAATTCCTCTAGGCTCATCCCAGGAACCTAGCAATGGCTTATGTCATCATCTGCTGCCATTACCTGCTTCCACCAGCATATGAAAGGACTGCTCACCACCCCAGTGCACCCTCACTCGCTCTCCCCCCTGCCCCTGTGATCCCAGCTGGTTCCCCTCCCCCATTTCTGTCCTTCTCTGCCCCCTCCATCCCCCTGTTTCTTTGTCCTCATGGTTCTGCTGTCTGTCTGCCCATTCACATGTCCACTCATCTGCCTCTACCAGGTCCTTGATGCACTCCCTTCCCCCACATAAACCCCTTTATACCAGATTTGTTGCTTGACACGGTTTCTCAGGAGGTCGCTTTGGCATGGGCCCCGCAAGGTAATCCCTTGTTGCATTTCATAACACAGAGGTCCTAAGTTCAATTCCCTGCAACCACATGGTGGCTCACAACCATCTGTAATGGGATCTGATGGCCTCTTCTGTCTGATGTGCTCTTCTGTCATGCAGACACACATGCCAACAGAGCACTCATATACATAGATAAATAGATCTGAAAAAAGAAACAAGATGAGTTGGAGCAGTGTGATGGCTCAGGCAGTGAAGACACTTGCCAACCAAACCTGATGGCCTGAGTTTGATTGCTGGAGCCCACATGGTGGAAGGAAAGAACTGACCCCCAAAGTTCTCTGACTTTCTTGTGCCCCATGCTTTGTATGTCTCCTTCCCTGAAACACACGAAAGAACAAAAGACCACCACCAACAACAAAATCAACCACAAGTTTAAAAAAACGACTGTAAGAGATAGAGCTGTCTCTCTTTTGGAAGACTTTAAAGGTAGGGGAGAAGAGAGATGCTTTCATTTCTTCTCCATGCTGCATCTTTCTATGACTCCCTCTTCACAGGGTTAAATCACTCCCTCACTCAGACAGAGAAACACTGGCGTGATGTCATTGAATTTCCACACAACACTAACAATGATTCCAGGGAAAGCAGCAAGGAGCTTTGTGATTCTGAGATTGCTTATTTATGAAGCCTTTGAAAGCAAATGGCTTTTGAAGTGGAAACTTAAGGGTTCTTTGGAGAGTCAGTTGTCTTGGATGGTGCTTTTGTTGGGGCAAACACCTGAAGGAGTGTTTTCCTGAAGCAGACACAGGTGAAAGGCTAAGGAAGACTTAGAAAGAATGTTTGGCTGAAACAGACACAAGTGAAAGGATGTTCTGCTAAAGCAAGCACATGAAAGGACATGTGATGAAGGATTCTTCACTAACGACACGCATGTATTGGTCTGCCTTACATTATGTAGTTGAGGTCCATTTGTTGGGACTCCATAGAGGGAAACACACCAAAAACCTTCTAGTGGTGTGCTGCATTTCCACAGTCTTGGGCTGATAGAGTGATGTCAGCTGAGACAGACACACGTGCTAAGGCAGGACTTATATGGAGGACAACATGTGACGTTTGAAGGACGTATAAAAAGGAGTTGAGGGACAGGGATTGATTGAACCAGCTCAGTCAGTCAACAGGGTCTCAAGGGAGGGAGTAAGGACTGAAAAGAAAAAGAAGCCGGTGCTGAGGCTGAAGCAGGTTTATTTTTTTTCCCAGTCAGCTTTTATACCATTCTAGGCACTTGCAGAGAATAAGGTCAGTTCTTAAATCAAAGATAATCAAATAAGGTAATAAAGAGATCAAATGAGGAAATAAACAAAGCCCCTTGGTCCCTGTTTCTAGGGGCTTATCAGGATGGCCAAGATAAAAGGAATACCACACAGGCCTCTGCTGAATTAACTTGAGTTTTGAATTAGCTCAAATGTAAATATTCTTATCTGAGCCTACTTCCTTGAGCACAGTGACAAGTGCTTGCCAAATTTCTTAAAGGGGAGTGGGGGGGGTGCGTGTGTGTGTGTGTGTGTGTGTGTGTGTGTGTGTGTGTGTATGGCAAAAGCTTTCCACAAGTGATGGAGGCTGAGCTTGGCTTACTTATAGAGCTAGCTGTACAACACTTGTTGGTCTCAAGTCTTAGCTGATCTTCACCTTGCTGAGAGAGGCACAGCTGAGAACTTTCCCTGGCATTCCTGTTGGCCCTGAATTGCTCTGGCTGAGGCTGAGGCCAAGCTATCTCTGCTACGTTAGTGTCACCACTGCTAATTCGTGTTTACTCTCCCAACTCTACCGAATTGGACTGTGGGTATATCCGTTAAATGTTTATCAGTAGATTGAGCTGCTGCTGCTGCTAGGCTGCTGACCTCTGTGAACTGAACTGCTGATTTCGTGACCACACAGACAGATAAGATTTACACCAAAGAACCATTTCTAAACAGGTCCATTTCCTCTATATCCTCTCTTTTCCACTACCTCTGGTGGGAGGTTTCTCTGTATAGCCTTGTCTATCCTGGAACTCACTCTGTAGACCAGGCTGACCTGGAACTCAGAAATCCACCTGCCTCTGCCTCCCAAGTGCTGGGATTAAAGGCATGTGCCACCACTGCCTGGCTTATCTTTTTCTTTTCTTTCATGCTTGGGTCTTGTGCATGCCAGGCAAGTGTTCCACCATTGAGCCCCAAACTTAACTTGTACTTCCCAACAGGAACAGGAATTAGCATTAGATTTTTCTTCTCTCCTTCTGTTAGTAAGTCTATGTCCCCCAAATAGAGCTTTGTGGGGGATGGCAGGAAACTTCTCTTTTTCAAGTAAGGGGCACACAGGATGTAATGGTTGTTGCTTCTAATATTATATATATATATATATATATATATATATATATATATATATATATATTTGGTTTTTCAAGACAGGGTTTCTCTGTGTAGCCCTGGTTGTCCTAGGACTCACTTTGTAGACCAGGCTAGCCTCAAACTCAGAAATCTGCCTGCCTCTGCCTCCCAAGTGCTGGGATTAAAGGTGTGCGCCACCACCGCCCAGTGCTTCTATTATTTAAAAAAAATATATTTATTCACTTTTTTGTGTTTGAATATTTTGCCTGCATACATGCATGTATAATATGCATATACAGTGCCCATGGAGGTCAGAAGAGGGTGTCGGATCACTGGATCTGGAGTCATCAATGGCTGTGGGCGCTAGGAATCAAACTTGAGTCCTCTGCAAGAGCCACAGGACTGGTACCTGCTGAGCTCTCTCCAGCCCCTGCTTCTAATCTTTTAAGTATATGCAACCCATGTGCAGGCATGGTGGTGGATGCCTGCAATCCCAGCATCATTTAGGAATATTAGCAACTCAGTCATTGCCCATTTTGTTAGTTGATTTGTGTGTGTTCGATATGTGTAGATGTTCACGTGTGTACAGGTTTGTGTGAGTCATCAGAATTCATAATAGGGCAACTTCCTTTAATCACTCTCTACCTTAGGATCTCTTGCAGAAGCTGGAACTCACCAGTTGGCTAGCCTGGCTAGACATCAGCTTTTTGATGAATGAAGCAAGTGCTTTATCCATGGAGCCATCTCCACAGGAAGGCTTTTTAATTCCCACACACCAGAGAAAGAGGCAAGCAGATCTCTGTGAGTTCAAGCCAGCCTGGTCTACCTATGGAGTTCCAGGACAAGCAAGGATATGTAAAAAGACCCCGTCTCAATAAAACAAACAAATGTTCCTGTATTTAACATATACTAACATATTTAATTCTCAAAATAGCCCCATAATATAACCATTATTATTTGTTCTCATTTTTGGAAGGACACTGAGGCAGACTGAGTCATGTTCAGAGGTCACACCACTAGCACAGGGTTGTGGTCACTGCCTTTCGTTGTTGCTGGGTGCACTAAGCCTTCAGGCCCTGGCCTCCTTTTCTCTCAGATCAGTTCTCTGGTTTTGTGTTTCTTAATCCCGAGCTTAGGAAGGCTGAGAATACAAAACCCAGGAATGATAAAACCTCAAGTTTTTATCACATACAGTGCTTGGAAGTGCTCAGTATGGAAAAGGACAAAAGGAATTCTGGGCCAGTCGGTTTGCTTGGGATCTCCAGGGTTCTCTGGAAGAAGAAGAAGGAAACTGGTGTTCGTTTTCTTGGATGTTCATCTTCTTCTTTGAATGAGAGCAACTGTATCTCTAGCCTTCCTCCCACCTCAAGGAACTAAGGCATCATTTCCCAAAGGTGGTGAGGGTCCCATCTGCTCCCTCATGGGCCATTTCCCTTGAGACCAATGCTGAAAAAGGCCACCAGGTCCAGCAAAGTGCTTTAGAAAGGGAAGAGGATGGAGAGAGCTGTTTCGTACCGTTTTTTTTAGAGACAGTTATCTACTTGGCCAGCTTCCTCCATTCATGACTACTTGGGGGAGGGCATGAAGGCCAGAGTGACAGAAGGTGTGAGTAACTGAGAATTGGGCATTGTCTACCAGGCAGGGAGTGTGATGGCTGTGTGGCTAAGGAGAGAAGGCCAGAGCAGCATGCTAGCCAAACAGCACTGGCTTCGTTTTCTAAGCATGTTCTACCAATTAGTTCTGTGTCCATGTGTGGGTTTTGGATGGGCGAAGGCCACCCTGTGGGTGTGTGTGGAGGAGGGGGACAACTTGTGAAAGCTGGTTCCCTCCCTCTGCCCATGCGGGTTCTGGGGATCAGATTTGCTTGGCAGTCAGCATGCCAAGGTCAGATGCTTGGCAGCCAGACGCTTTGCAGAGGAGCCATGTACTTCTCTGGAAGGGTATGCCACTGTGGCATTGCCTCTTAAGGAAAAACAAACACTGCCTTTATTTTCCTCGAATGGATGTGCTGGGCCTCTGAACTATTCCAATAATTTTGTTCTAGTTCTAGTATCTTTTAGCAAGTTTAGTTAATTTGTATTATTTAAATCATTACAATAAACCAGGCATAGAGGTTTACCAGCCCTTGAAATCTGTGCTCTTGGGAGGAAGACATAGAAAGATCAGGAGTTCGAGACCAGCCTGAGAAACACGAGATCCTAGCTTTCTCCATATATGCAAATTGTTATGGTTCAGTCTTATAGGCTTTTTTGTATTTTTCCCAGATCACTTGGAAGCACAGTAAGGACGTCATCCTTAAACACACAGGCACTGCCTTTTACGCAGTCAGCATAGGACTAGGAATACCTAATGTTTTGGCCTTTAGAATGACATTCTGGGTTCAGGCCCCAGCACGGGTAAACTAGACATGGTGGTGCCCATCTGTATTCCCAGAACTTGGAAGGCAGAGGTTGAAGGAGTCTTGATCATCCTTGGCGACATAGTGCATTTAAGACCAGTTTGGACAATGAAGTAAGATCTTGTCTCAGAGAAAGAGAGAGATGGGGGCAGGGCAGACAGGGAGGGAGAGAAGAAAGAGACCAAAGGCCAAAGGTGGATAATAACTAATCTGTTATGTGAACCATGAATATTTGTTTAAAAATTACACTGCATGAGGCTGAAAGATGGTTCTCAGTAAAATGCCTACAAAAAAACCGAACACACAAATATACCACACACAAAACAAGAAAGAAAAGAAAATGTACTTATAGGCCTGGGGACATAGCTCAGTTGGTAGAGTGCTTGCCTAGTGTGTGCCAAGTGCTGGGTTGAATCTGTGGTGGTGAGTGCCTAAGAGTCCAGAAGAGGTTTTGGGATGATGGCAAGACCTCTGATTGATTGATTGATTGATTGATTGAGACAAGGTCTGAATATGTATCCCCTAGATCAATCCTCCTGCCTCAGTCTCCTCAGTGCTGGGATCACAACTGTGCACCAACATGGTCAAGTATTTGTTGTTTTGTTTCTTTTGCAGTTTGGGGGATTGAACCCATGGCCTCAGACATGGTAGGCAAGCACTCTGTCACTGAGCCACATTCCCTATTGTTTTTGTTTGAACCAGGATCTCACCCTATAACTCAGCCTGGCTTAGAATTCAGTATGTAGCCCAAGCTGGCTTCGAACTCTCAGAAATGTTCCTCCTTCGACATGCCCGCTGCTATGAACGCTAGAACAAGCCACCATGTCTGGTTAAGTTGGTTGGTTTGTTGTCGACGTTGTTATTCAGTGCTAGGGATCAAACCCAGGCCGTAGGACATGCAAAGCAAGCACACCTGCCCCTGAGCCTTAGTGAGTGTTTTAAAATGAATGACATTATCTTTCTGTAAAAAGGAGGCAATATCTCTCTTAGTAAGTTACGGCTGGCACTAGTTGAGATAGTGACTTGTAAACGTTGATGTGGTGTTAACACAGTACAAGGGACATTGCCAGCATTAGCTCTCTCTGTAGCCTATGGTTCATCCTCAAATAGGTGCAATATTGTCTGTAGCTGATGATTATGGTGGCCAGGACCTAGGACAAAGAAAAAGGCAGCTTTCTCAGACAGAACTCGGACTTCGGAATCTAGACATCTGCCAACTCTACACTCTAGTCATCCGGTCCCGTGTCTCTGTGTTTGTTTGCAGACCCCGAAGCCAGGATTTAAGATGAGGCCATCTCAATCTGTCTTGAGATTCTTCCAACTAATGCCCCAGGCTGCCTCCCACAAACATGTAATAAATAACTGTGTGATAAATGTAATAAGTAACTGTGCTAATGTAATAAATCACGGTGGAATCTATTGGCTTGACTCCCAAACTGGAGAAAGAAGAGGGAGCACAGAGGCCTGCAGTGAGAACCAGGGTTCAGTCCAGCTTCCCTGAACCCTGATGAATCTGGTCCCAGCTTCCTGCTTAGAGCTCTCAGGGCACCCATAGAACAGAAGGCCCTGATCATCAGGAGAGGTTGCAGTGCCCAGTGATGGAGGCTTAGCCCTTCATTTCTGCCCTAGGGCATATAACACTTTCTTCTGGAAGACAGGAACCCTGGCACGTAGAAGCTTGCTCCAAAACTATAGTGCATATCAACCCACTGCCTCAGCCACCCACTCAGGATCTGGTTGGCATCCACACTCAGCCCTGGTATTCCAGTGTGAGAGGCCTTCATTGAGTGGGCATGGAATGCTGGCAAGAGGCACAGGCATTAGAAATTAGGAGCTGGGGCTAATCAAACTGCCATCACTGCCTGCCAAACACTTCTATAAAAAACATTTCTATCTACCTTTCACTTAGCCCCGGCCTGGGCAATGCTGGCCTCTGGTGAGGCTCTTTTTACTAACTTTAAGTGGGAACTTGCACCTCTCTGGCATTGGGGCGGGGGGGGGGGGATGTGAGCGCGAGTGCACACATGCATGCATGTGCCAGAGGGAATTCTTGGGTTTCAATCTCAGTAACGACCTTTACTTTCTTTAAAACCAGAGCAGAAAGCTAGACTTGCTGGCCAGGGAGCGCTGGGGGGTGGTGGGGGTGGTCCTGTTTCTGCCTCCCAGCACTGGGGCTACAAGCATGTGCTGATATGACCAGCATTTTTATGCATTTTCTGGGGATCAATCTCAGGTTCTCACTCTTGCAAGGCAGAAAATGTACCTACTCTTTTTCCAACCCTGGTGAAATCGGTTTACTCTTTCTCCAACCCCTGTGAAATCGGTATTGTATGGCCATTGGTGCAGTGGTGTATGGAGGACTTCTTGTGGTGCAGCTGTATACGGAGGACTTCTTGTGGTGGTTGTTGTTTTGTGTTCAGATTTGCAGGCTCCGCATACTTGGTGAGCTTGGCACATGGACTCTTTCTCTTTATCCTGAGAATGGGAGGTCACTGTGTGTCCCGTCTTCCTGAATGGATTCCGGAGCAGGTGCTTGGGGTCCGGGTATCATAGGCTACCCACACTACTGCTAAGTATTTTCTGGAACCCTGTTGGCTACCACCCCCAGCCCCTTTGCTCACAGAGGTCACTGTGCCCTTAAGAGTCAAGAGAAAAGGCAAATGCGTGAGTTAGACAGACGCCTGGACACACACTGAAGGCCTGCCGTGGACTCTTAGGCTTCCATGCCGAGGTGCTCACAGGTTCATTTCCTTCCACGCCGAGGTGCTCACAGGTTCATTTCCTTGTGCTTAGTTTGTTCTAGAACATACCTCCGCGTGACCTCTGGATACCTCTTCACCCAGATTGCCCCCCATGCTCCCCCTCCTCGTTCCCGCTTTGCCTTGTGTCTGAGCCATTCCCCCCCACCCTGAGGTCTTGGCTGTGATCACTATTCCTGCAAGCCCCCCACCCGTCCCCAGCATTCCACACCCCTTGCTCTGCCCTTGGCATTTCTCACCATCCACCATATTTCTCTCATCCACAGCTGGTCTCCCCCCAAACCTCTCTAAGTAGCTTTCCTGGTTCATTCTTAGCTGTGTCATTGGCCCAGTTATGATACATGATACAGCACGGTCTCTGTGATCTCTGTCAGGCGGCTCCAGGAGTGAATGAGGTAGATCGGTGAGCTGATAAGGTTTTCACTATGGGCGATGCAAGGCAGCTAAGAGGCTTGGGTTAATCCTCTTCCCTTCTGTCCCTTACTCATGTGTCTGTCCAATAAAGCAGGCACATGAGATGCTGTGTAAGCTGCTTTCTAGCAGTAATAATTGATGAGTCCAGCCCATATCCACTTACCACTGCAGAGAGGCCCAAAAAGGCGAGAAGGGAAGGGCAGGGAGGCAGGAAGCAGCTGCCAGGATGACTAATTGGGATTTCAAGTCATCATCCTCCCGTGCCAATCCTACAGGCCTCAGCAAAGCTTGGGGTTGCTAGCTTTTGAGAGTCACATGGCTTCCTAGCCTGACTTGTCCCTAAATGACCACGGGTTGTACTTCAAAAAGTAAATCCATGTGTGACAGTGGTGACGGAGGGGAGGGGGAGGGGTGGGGCTGGCGGGAGGAGCAGAGCTAGGGGAGCACTAACTGAGCAGATGGTTTACAAAACCAGACTGTACTTGCCTGGGCCTTCTCATCAGCAGGCCTGGTGCTGGGTGGGAGCCGTGAAACACGGCCAGGGCTCCAGGGCTGACCTGTCAGGCCGATGCCCCTACTCCCCTTTAACTCCCGTTCTCCATGTCTTCAATCTCTGGACCCCAGCTCTATCTATGTCAGTATATAGGTTCTTATGTAAAGTATGCCTCATGGAGCTGGAGGGATGGCTCAGAGGTTAAGAGCACTGACTGCCCTTCCAGAAGACTACAGTCAATTCCCAGCACCCACAACTGTCTGTAACTCAGTTCCAGAGGGTCTGACACTCTCACACATGCAGTTAAAACACCTATGCACATAAAATCAAAAGAAATAAATCTTTAAAGTCATGTTATCTAAGTGAGCCAGCCTCCCTGAGGCCTTCTTGATGATGGCCAAACTCATGTGAACAGAAGAAAGCATCCTGCAATGGATGGTTTCACTACCACGGAGCCGAATTCTCATTCCTAAAAAAAAAAAAAAAAAACGGTCGCTCTACTTTCTATTGACATGTATATGCCTGTGTGTCTATATGTACACTATTTGCATACAGGTGCCAATGGAGGCCAAAAATTACAACAGATCTCCTGGAACTGGAATTACTGGGAACTATGACCCACTGACGTGTGTGCGGGAAATTTAACCTGCATCTTGTTTAAAAGCAGCAAGTGTTCCTAACTGCTGAGCCATCTCATCTCTCTAGTCCTCTCAAATGGTAATTCTAATGTTCAGTTTTTAGAGAGTGCCTTACTGGAGTTACAGACAGTTGTGGGTGCTGGGAATTGAACTGTAGTCTTCTGGAAGGGCAGTCAGTGCTCTTAACCTCTGAGCCATCTCTCCAGCCCCACGAGGCATGCTTTACATAAGAACCTATATACAGTACTGTGGCTGTACTGTTTTACATTCCCACTGACCTACTAACCTACTTTTGCTTATATATTTTACTTAGTGATTTCCCAACCCCCACTTGGATGTCAGCTTCATGAGGGTGGGAGTTTACTTCTGAACACTCAGATGCTTGCACATGGTAACAGAGCAGTAAGGATTTAATGTTGAGCTAGCTCAGTGCTTCTGCCCTCAGTTTTGCATCATCCTGAACCCTTCAAGTCCAGCTTCATACCCTCAGAGAGAATGTTTCCCCCTTTATGCTTTGCAATCTGGTTATCTCTGTGCTTGAAAGTATCTGAAAGATTAATTTCCTTAACACTAGAAGCTTTTAAATTATGTGTGTGTGTGTGTGTGTGTGTGTGTGTGTGTATTGAAGTAGACTATGTGTGGAGGCCAAAGAAAAACTTTGAGGAGTCTGTCCTCTTCTATCTTGTCGAGGCGGGCTCTCTCTTGTTTATAGATTTATTTTATTTTTAATTATTGCACCTGCATGCCAATAGCATGCATACAGACATGTAAATAAAAAGTAGAATGACCGTTTTTTAGGAATGAGAATACGGCTCATGTGTTTCAGGGTGTTGTCTTTTGTTACCATGAGTTTGGGGATCATCGAGAGAGCCTCCAGGAAGCTGCCCCAGTTAGCTAGCCCACTGCAGACTATGTCAGGAACGTCAGAAACTGAATGAGGTGACAGGGATAGTTTAGAAAAATAATGATCTCTGTTCTCGAGATTTGCAGAACTGAAAAGGACCTGACTAGCTGTAGGATAGTAGGCTCACCCATATGAGAAGGCCCTGCAACCAACCTTTCCCCTTCACCAGGAGAAGGTACCTACCAGCCTGAGAACACCCATCAACCATTCACTTTTGTTTTTTTAATTTCTGGGTGTGTGTGTTTTCTTACATGTGTGTCTGTATATCATGTGTGTGCATAATACTCAAGGAGGCCAGAATAGGGTGTCAAATCCCCTGAAACTGGAGCTATAGGTGGTTGTGAACCACCATGTGGAATGTGGATTCCATGCTGGGAATTTAACTCAGGTCCTCTGTAAAAGCAACAAGTGCTCTTAACTGCTGAGCCATCTCTCCAGCCCCGATCACGTTTTGTTAATCACTCCCAATTCAACTTTCTGGCAAGATGGACTTTGGACAAGAGTTCTCCATTTTCTCCTTGAGCTGGCTTTCCCTATATAACAATCTACTTTACCACATCTTCTTTCCCAACTTGAACTGTCCAGTCATGCACCAAGTAGCTGGACTTGAGTCTGGGAACCATAGACTACACCCAGCTTAACCTGTACCTGGATCTGGCTTCAGTCCCCAGTATTCCCCCCCCCAAAAAAAAGTCATTTTATTCAGTTTCTTTGTATTAGCATACATTAAATATACATTATAATGGGTTTCATGATGAGATTTTCATACATGTATAGAATGTATTTTGATCATATTCACCCTTATTCCTCTCCCCCTTGTTTTCCCTCCCACTGATTCCCTCCTTCTTCCAACTAATTCCTTTTAGTTTTATGTATTCGTGTGTGTGTGTATGTGTGTGTGTGTGTGTGTGTGTGTGTGTGTGACCCAGTGAGCTAGATTAGGGTTCTTTCTTTCTTTCTTTCTTTCTTTCTTTCTTTCTTTCTTTCTTTCTTTCTTTCTTTATTTCTTTCTTTCTTTTTTTTTTGAGACAGGGTTTCTCTGTATAGCCCTGACTGTCCTGGAACTCACTCTGTAGACCAGGCTGGCCTCGAACTCAGAAATCCGCCTGCCTCTGCCTCCCAAGTGCTGGGATTAAAGGCGTATACCACCACTGCCCGGCTTACAATGGTAAATTTTATGTTATGTATATTCTGCTACACTAAAAATAAGAAAATCGGTAGGGGTGACTCTCTCCTGAAACACCAGTACTCTGGGGCTAAGACAAGTACTCTGGGGCTAGTACTGGTGTTTCAGGCCAGCTTTCTGTGCTACAGATGAGCCTGGGCCACAAGGGAGCTTGTCACCTAAGATCAAGTAACCAGGAAGCAGATGAATAAGGACTGGGGCACAGCTTTGTACCAGACCACGTGCCTTGCATGCCCAAGGACCTGGGTTCCATCCTCAGTACTGAAAGGAAACAATAGCAAGGCCAAGCAGGCTGTCCTGGGAGGTGGAGGTAAGGTCAAGGACCAGACATTCAAGGCCAGGAGGGAATCCATGAAACCTTGTATCAAAAAACAAAAACAGGAGGCAGAGGTGGGTCAGCAGTTAAGAGCACCAGCTGCTCTTGCAGCGTGTCCTGGTTCAACTGCTCACACCCACACGGTGGTTCACAAACACGCATAACTCCAGTTTCACAGGATCTGACAATCTCTTTTGGCCTCTCTGGGCACCAGGCACATACATGTTACACAGATATCCATGTAAGCAAAACACCCATACACATAAAATAAAAATAAATATATTCCTAGCACTTATTTGGTGGCTCACAATGGTCTGCAGCTCCAGTTTCAGAATGTCTGACATGCTCTTCTGGCCTCCTTAGACATACCTATGTCTGTCTGTCTGTCCGTCCATCCATCTATCTATCAATAGAGCCAAACAAGGGAACTGACAGCTCAGCGATTAAAGAGTGCTTACTGCTCTCCCACACAGTTGATTCCAATGTGGTAGCTCAACAGTAGAGGACTTTTAACTCAGCACCACGGCTGCTCTGGCTGGAACACAGGCGCACCCTTAGTCCGCACCTTAAATCCCAAGCAAGGTAAGGTTAGGTTGTAACAGGAAGCAGCCATGTTCGAAAGCCACTTCCAATTGAGGGACAGGCAAAGTGACAAATCAGAGAAAAAATTGACAGCACGAGTCAGAGACAGGATATGTCCAGCTCTCACGAGAAGAGACAGGAAGCAGAGATTGAGAGCAGTGCAGGGAGAGAGAGTTGGATCAGTCCAGTCAGTTGAGTTGCATTCAGTTCAGAGTTGAGTCAGATGTGAGTCCGGGTGGTGAGTGCAGCACAGCGGAGTTTGTGAGGTCATGCAGTTCAGTGCAGGTCAGCAGAGGCACTTGAAGCCAGAGAACAAGAAGGAGCCTGAAGAGTAAAACAAACTGCCTGGGTGAGTTTGAAGCCAAGCAAAGCAATTCATTGAGAAGCTGAAAGAAGCCCTATTGAACTGGTCAGCTGGGGGGAGTTTGAGTCAGAATAGCTGAGTTGAACCAGCCAGCTAGAGTTCAGAAATAAGTAGAAAGGGGGAGCTTATTCAGCAGTAAGCCTCCAAGAAGACTGTTGCTTCAGGTGGCTAAAAGATACTTTTACACACAAGTGTCTATAATCTCAGTTCCAGGGGATCCTACACCTCTTCTGACGTCTGTAGGGTCCTGCACACAAATGGTGCACATACTTATACTCAGGCATGCACATATATACAAGGAAGAAAGAAAGAAAGAGAAGAAAGAAAGAAAGAAAGAAAGAAAGAAGAGAAGAGAAGAGAAGAGAAGAGAAGAGAAGAGAAGAGAAGAGAAGAGAAGAGAAAGAAAAGAAAGAGACCAGTGAGATAGCTAGCTCAGCATGTAAAGGTGTCTGCTACCAAGCCTGGTGTCCTGAGTTCAATTCCCAGGACCCACATGGTGAAGAGTCCCAGCTTTTGTAAGTTGTACACACAACACACACACACACACACATGCACACAGAGGCACACAAAATGTATTTAAAATAAAAAAACAGATCAGTGGGGGCTGGAGAGATGGCTCAGAGGTTAAGAGCGCTGACTTCTTAGGAGCATGCCTTTAATCCCAGCACTCGGGAGGCAGAGGCAGGCAGATTTCTGAGTTCAAGGCCAGCCTGGTCTACAGAGTATAGCCAGGGCTATACAGAGAAACCCTGTCTCGAAAACAAAACAAAACAAAAATAAAAACAAAAACAAAACAACAACAACAAAAAAGAGCACTGACTGCTCTTCCAGAGGTCCCGAGTTCAATTCCCAGGAACCACATGGTGGCTTACAACCATCTGTAATGGGGTCTGCTGCCCTCTTCTGGTGTGTCTGAAGACAGCTGCAATGTACTCATATACATAAAATAAATAAATAAATCCTTAAAAAAACACACACACACACATAGACCAGCAAATGAAAAAGCCCTGTGGCAGGAGCAGCAATGAAGCCATTCTGTCATATGAACAGCAATGAAGCCATTCTGTCATAACCATTCCTATGAGGATTCATTGGTTTAGATTTATAGTCTATAATCAATTCAGGGACATAGCTTATACACGGAGCAGTGGGGGGAATGTCCGTAACCTGGGGTGAGGGTGGGAGGGATGCATGCATGGGGTATCATTTGGGACTTGGGTAAGATGTAGGAGAAAGAGTTTAGTTTTATTACCCTCATACGTGACTAGAGAGATGGGCCAGCAGTTTAGAGCACTGGCTGCTGCTCTTGCAGAGGACCTGGGTTTGATTTCTAGCATCTACAACCATCTGTAGCTCCAGTTCCAGGGGGATCCAATGCCCTCTTCTGCATATTCATGAAATAAGTCAATTTTTTTAAAGTCCCGCTACTGGTTGTAGACTTTAATGGCATTTCTTTCTAGAACAGGAGCACACATCCCCTCCATGTGACCATCACTTCATTTCTCTGGAAACAAGTCTGCCAGGACAGGAATTGAGAATTCTTTCTCCATGACGCTGGATGTGTGCTCTCTGAGAACACTGGGTTTCTGCCGTTCCCATCACACTGCCCTCCGAGCTCCCGGGGCTGGAAGAGGTCACTGTTATTAAACTCTTTTATGACTTTTGTCCCAAGAGAACCAGGGATAAAGGTGAATAAAAACTTCATCCAAGGTAGAAGGTTCTGCCCCCACGATCTTTCCTTCCCATAAACCCCACAGTCTCATGCCAGAGGCATTACAGACAAGGCAGAGCAGCCAAGGGCCAATTGTATTGGTTTATGAGCCAGAGAGACAGCCTTCTCTCCTTTGGGGAATCTTTAACCGGTAGGTCAATAGGTAGTAAAATGGATTTGTTGACCTTCTCCCAGCTCTGAGAGCCAGTGTATCATGGCCACTGTAGTTACATTAAAGGCTGTAGGGCATCTTTGACCAATGTGATAGCCATTGGCCAGAAACTTCTGCAGAGAAAGATTTTTGACCCTCTGCCCCCACCATCTTGGCCCAGTCTGTAATCCAGCTGCCTGGACTCATTCTGATTTGCAGTTCCCAAGGGATGGTCTGCCTATTCATTTGTAGAAACTAAGACCCACACTATTTTTTTTTTAAGGAAACTAGCTTAAAATATAATGCAGAGGGGTACTGTGGATCTCTGAGTGATCTCTCAAGGAACTTTCTCTGGAATCCTATGTTTGGACTATATCTCAAGCAAGCCACAGTGTGATAGCAAGCCTGTAACAAGCAGAGACAGGAAATTTGAGGTTGTCAAGGTGATTTTGTTTTTAATAATGGATGTCATGATTGTGGAATGATTGAGCAAATAGAATTGTTATGTTTAATGTCTATAACCATTGCCTCATGCAGTAATTATCATTTCTTTTTATTATTACATTGCTTTTAAGAACTTGGAGGTTTAACCATGGATACACCTCTGTACACATTACTGATGTACTCGGACCCCACCTTGAAGGCACTCCTTATCTCTGCTCCTTGCTTTCTGACCCATATATTAACCTCAACACACCCCCTTAACATCTGACATCCATAGGGGCCAAAGGCAATCTCTCCAGAGCCAGTGAGCAAGAGGTAAGGGAATTGGACATCAGTCCCTCTGCACTCTCAGGCCTGGATGCTGCCTGAAGCTTGGCCACACTGGCCACTGCAGTTCTCCAGGAGACAGCAGTGCAGACCTCATAGCACCTCACAACGAAATAGCCCTGCAGTTGCCACATCCTGCCCTCACGTGGTATTCTTACATTATTGAATTCTGCTGAAGTTACCAAACTAGAGTGTACCTTCTGCTTCTTGCCACGATCCTGACTAATATTGTCACTTAACGAGTCAGGTGATTCTAGTCATGACATATAGGCTTTAATAGTCAATGGCATTTTTATCTCTACTTTGAAGATAAGCTCAGCATATAAAGGCACCTGTCACCAAACATGAAGACCCAAGTTCAATCCCTGGACCCTCATAGCAGAGGGAGAGAACCAACTCCTATAAATTGTCTGACATGATATGCACGTGCCCCCACATAAATAAACACATATGCACACACACAAAATAAATAACTAAATGTGAGCTAACATTTTTTACAGCCAATTCTTGCTGAGAGCCTAGTTCAGTGATAAATTACTTGCTCAGCATGTAGAATACCCTAGGTTCAAGTCTTAGCATTGAATAAAAAAGACTACTTTGTTTGGTTGCTTGAGACGGGCACTCTTGTAGCCCAAGCTGGCCAGGAATGTGCTATGAAACCAGGGCTGGCCTTGAATTGCTGGTCCTTCTGCTATGACATCCTTGGTGCTGTGATTATAATCACGTGTCACCATGCTTGGCAAAATGCCTGTTGTTTTTTTTTTTTTTTTTACATACTTTTCCCCCCGTAGGTGTTTCTCTAGGAAGCACACCCACTTAAAGAAAAAGAAAATTATTGTTTTTTTCTGTGTGCTTTCAGAGTTTTGCAATTCCAGGAACACTTAAAAGTAGCGATGGGCAGGTGTGGTGGTGCATACCTTTAATCTCAGCGCCTGGGAGGCAGAGGCAGGCAGATCTCTGTGAATTCAACACCAGCCTGGTCTTTTTTCTTTTTCTTTTTCTTTTTTTTTTTTTTTCCATTCTGTTTTGGTTAGTTTAGTGATTAGAGACAGGGTTTTATAAAGCCCAGGCTAGCCTTGAACTCTTGATACTTTTGCCTCAACTTCCCAAGTTCTGTGGTTACAGGCTTGCACCACTAAGGTGGTTAATATGAGTCTTTTCAGTTGACACAAAATACCTGTTCACAGTTATGGAGTCAAGCTGATCTTTTGGCTACTTTGTGGGTTCTTCTTTCTTCCACTCTTCTCCATCCTTTTTCTTCCACCACTTCAACCCCCTAACCTCGATAGAAGAAAAAAAGGCAGAGAGGAAAGAAAAGAGTTCCCTGAGTAAATTCAGGGGATGAAAAGGGGCAACATTATTGTTAAGACTACTTCCTGGTTAGGAGGTGTCAAGTTCCTTGGGGAAAGTTTGATCTTTGCTGTCAGAATATCTAATTTCTTGTTGTTGTTTCTTTTTTGTGCATGACTATTTAACAAACTGTGACGAACAACCCTGCTTCTCAGGGCCCTAGCATTTATATGACCTCTAAAAAGTCCCCAGAATTCCAAACTTCACAATTTTGCAGAAACTATCTGCAGCTGGCAAAATCACACCCCTGCTAGAGCACAAGACAAATCATAGTCAGCTGCTGTGGACAATCTTAAGCAGCCCCGTATCTCATACCTATGATCAAAGCAAAAATATATCTGTGGTTTTTTTTTTTTTAAGATTTATTTATTATTTCTTAAGTACATTGTAGCTGACACTCCATAGGGGGGCATCAGACACTCCATAGGGGGCCATCAGACCTCAATACAGATGGTTGTGAGCCACCATGTGGTTGCTGGGATTTGAACTTGGGACCTTTGGTAGAGCAGTCAGTGCACTTAACCACTGAGCCATCTCTCCAGCTCCTATCTGTGTTTTATAAAGAAAACAAAACTCTCATAACAAAAGTGTAACAATACAATGCACACATTCATACACATACACCACTCATAAATAAATGTACAAAAAAACTCTCTTTTAGTTCCTTATAAAATACATAGCAAGTTGTTTTAAACTGTAGTCAAACAATGGGATGCTAGTAGCTATTCATCAAAGCTTTTAAAAAATAATTCAGCCAGGCGGTGGTGGTGCACTTCTTTAATCCTAGCACTCGGGAGGCAGAGACAGGTGGATTTCTGAGTTTGAGACCAGCCTGGTCTACAAAGTGAGTTCCAGGACATCCAGAGCTACACAGAGAAACCCTGTCTCAAAAAACCAAAATAATAATAATAATAATAATTCAATCTCTTATTGTTCTTACTGATTAAAAGGTGGGGTGGGTAGGGCACAGAGAGTTGCTCATTTGAGAGTTAGAAGGAGATGCCCTAGGTTTAGGGGGAAGTCCCTCATGTTGAGGGAACATGGTAGAAGGAGAGTCAGATGTCCCATATGCCTACCACTTAAGAGGATTAGTCGCAACAACCAGGCTGTGGTCTAGGTTTGCAGGGGAGCTGAAGGATCCTTGTGGCTGGGTTCCTATCCTCATTTTCCCTTGTATTCGGGTGTTTGGCTTAACAGAAAGAAAATGATTGCTCGACTTGCCATGTAGTGTGGTTCACTTGAAACTTTTCATGTAGAATATTTGCTTCAGGTGTTGTAGCTTGCTAAAAGACCCTCACCCACAAAGAGCACAGAGACCGCCATCGTTGCAAAACGCATGAGGATTTTACTTATCCAACATGTTGGGGAATCCCCTCTCAGCACAGCAGGCCAGAGGAGAGATCCAGAACAAAGAAAGAACACACGTTTTATACCTTTGTAAGGGCCACATATAGGCACCAGGGTAGTTTGGCTTATTTTAATTGGTGTAGCCAATAACCTTTTTAGACATTGGTTGGTTTGTATAGGGTGACTCTTATTTTGTCTGTCCTTGTGTTTTTTTTTTGTTTTTTTTTTGTTTTTTTTAGAATGAGGCCGGGGCAGGGGGATTGTTAATTTTGTTTTTGACTGTTAAAACTATGTTTCTATATTTGTTTAGTTAGCCAGCTTTTTATCTGGCTCTGTACTTGGCCTGCTAGTACAGTTTGGAAAGTCCTTTTGAAGGGGGAAGGTACAGGGTAGTCTTGAATTTATTTTGGATATTTCACAGGCAGCAAAGAATTGCTGAGCCCCAAGCTGAGCAGGGAACAGGGAAGGACTTGGTACCTGGTGCCTCAAGCTGAGAGGGGACTGGCTATGCAGAGGGAACAAAGACTCCTATCAAGTCTTTGTCTATGATCAACTAACTCCTTTGACCAGGAGCTGGTGAGGTTGCCAAAGGCTTTGAAGCCAGGCTTAACAAAGCTTAGATTCAATGTATGAGGAAATAAAAGTCACTGAAACACCTCTGGGCAGGCGACAAACCAAGGTGAAAAGTTAAGTTTAATAAAGATGGGATTTGCATATGGGTGGGACCGAAGTGAGAAAAGCAAGGGAAGAAATCCAGGCCTTTGGAACCCTTTTATAACCATCAATACATGTAAGTCTTAGGCTAAGATGAGTGTTTACTCACAGAGAAGTCCTTCCTAGAACAATGTTTGTCCTTTTTACCTTCTGAGAAAGGGTCTCATGTAGCTTAGGCTTCCTCAAACTTGCTTTATAATGGAGGTTGACATTGAACTTCTGATGCTTGTACCTCTACTTCACAGGGCTAGGAATATAGTGTGTGTGTGTGTGTGTGTGTGTGTGTGTGTGTGTGTGTATGTATGTATGTATGTATGTATACCACCATTGCTGGTTTATACAGTGCTAGGGACCAAACCCAGGAATCACCTCTCTAGCCGTGTCTTCTCTTTCTTTTATTCTTCAAAACACTTCTGTGAGCTGGGCATGAAAGCACATGCTTGGCAGTATCCAGGGGGCAAAGGCAAGAGGGTCACCGCAAGTCCAAGACCAGACTCATTTACAGAGCAAGCTCTTGGTCAACCAGGGAGATATCCTGAAAGGCCCAGTCTCAAACAATCCCAGACTTAGTCTGCATCCTCAGACTTGGGAGGCAGGTAGGCCAGGCTCTCCACCTAATCTAATAATACACAGAGAATTCCAGGCCAGCCTGGTCTACATAGTGGGTTCCAGGCCAGCCTGGTCTACATAGTGGGTTCCAGGCCAGCTAGAACAATATAGTGAGTCTTTAACTCAAAAGTAAAACAAAATAACAAATGAAAAACCACAGAGAAACGGCTTTTCTGTCTTTCCTTTGGATGGTAGCCTGAGCCTAAGTGTGTTTTTTCTCAGTATTTTGAGGTATTGCACTTTTTCTAAAGCTCCCCTTCCTACCACGTGACTGACATCCAAGCCTAATTCAAACAGCATGGCTCTCTCTCTTTCTTAAGCTTCCTATGAATATATGATAAACTTCTCTCTAAAACTCAAAACAACAACCCAGTATTCCTGCCTTGGAGCCTCTGTTAATCTCAGGAGTTCTTTTTCATAGTTCCTTAGTAAATATATATTCACTGTGGGAGTGGGGGGCGGGGGATCTCCCTAAAGTACAAAACCAAGTTCAGAGCCAATTTGGGCTTCCTACTGTGGCCAGCCCAAGAATGATACCTCAATTCAAAATAACCAGACTGCCTGGGAGAGGACTGTAGCTAAGTGACAGAGCTCTCTCCTGGGCTATGTGGGGCTCTGGATATAGTCCCCATCACTACAAAGCAAACAACAATAAAAAACATTTCCATGGATCATACCTTTAATCCCGACACTCCCAAGGCCGAGGCAGACGGATTTCTGTGCCACCCTGTCCAGTTTGTTTGTTTTTTTTTTTTTGATGTTTTAACACATTGTCTCATATAGTCAGAGTTAGTCTTAAACTTCTGATGCATTCTCCTGCATCTACTGAAAGACTGAAATTACAGGCATGCACCATCATTCTCAACTCTGAATGTACTATATTGAAACATGATGTCACATGGTAGCTCAGGTTTGCCTTGAAGTGACTATGTAGCCCAGGCTGAGACAATCCTCCTGCCTTGGCCTCCTGCCCACTGCCTTGGCCTCCTGCCCACTGTCACCACATTTCCCTTTGAATACACCTTCATTTGCTCACACACAGTACTGATCTACTGGTGTTTCAGAGATGGGCTTAGCGATCTGACTGGATACTTTGCTCGATCCTTTCACAATTCGCCCCAGCCCAGGCTGTGGCCTGCTCGGCCTCAGGAGCACCTGGCCTGCTTCCCTTACAAACCAGTGACCTTCTGTCCCAAGTCCAGCTGCTTGTTTATATTTCCTAGGCTATTTGAGTCATTAAAAGAATGTATTTGTTTTGCAGCTTCTCTGTTCTCTAGACTTCTGTTTCCTTGCTTGACAAGATAAGGAAATTGTGCTGATTTTTTTTTTAAGCAAACTTTTTGTTGTTGTTGTTGTTGTTGTTCTTAGGGTACAGAGCAGGAAGAAATGCCTAATCTGAAACAGAGAGTGAGAAAATTATTCTTTTGTTTCCCTACTGCATGATCCTATCCATCACTATGTCCTGAAACATGGTATTTATTGAACAGAGTATGCAGAAGGCCCTGTCTGTCACAGTCCCTGACAATATTCCTAACCTATAGATAGGGTCTAGAGTCTGCTCTGCAGTTCTGTGAAGAATTAGCTGTGTGAGATGGGTCAGAAGAAGCTGAGGAGGAGGAGGAGGAGGAGGAGGAGGAGGAGGAGACAGTTAAAGACTAAGGAGGTCAGGAAGGTTTAGAGGAGGTTGGACTTAAAAGATGGCTGGGGACATGGAAATAGGTGTAGGAGCTTCCAGGCAGAGAGAGACCCAAATCAAAGTAGCAGGGTCTGACATAGGCCAGACGTGTCTGAGAATCTCATTGGTAGGAGTTTATTGGGGAAGACAGGACAGTGGATGTAGACAATAGATGGTAATAAAACCAGGCCTCATGGGTTTTTAATTGCATTTATTTATTTTCTGTATCTGTATCTCTGTAGGTTTGTGCATGCACTCATTTAGACCGTATACAAAAGTCAGAGACAGCTTGTATGACTTGGTTCTCTCCTCTCATCATGTGGATCCTGGGAATGTAGATTATCAGTCCTGGAGGCAAGTACTTCTACCCACTAAGCCATCTTGTTAGGCTGACAAAGAGCCTTGTCTCTGCGCGAGCATCCTAAGCCTGCGCCGTGGCTGACTCTGAGGATCTTGCACTGGGGAAAAGCGTCCCATAACAAGTATTTGTATGGGCTTCTGTGGGTGACGGCAAGGGACAAATGGCTTAAGGGAAGCCCTGAAGGTGGGTTTTATATGTTATTCTATGGAAACAGATGAGTTTGGTAGTGGAGCAAGAGAGAGGGAACATGAAAAACAAAAGGTTTCCTATATGGAATTTTGTTGCTGCTAGTATGAACACTGTGGGCGGTGCCACATTGTCCTGTGAAGGTTACAGGCCAACTTGCAGGAATAGGTTGTCTCCTCCCACTGTGTGTCCCAAGGGATCAAATTCAGGCTGTGAGGTTTGGCAGCAAGTGCCTTTACCCTCTGAGACATCTCACCGCCCTCTTTAGAATACATTTAATTAAAATTGGAAAAACTTGATAGGGACAGAGTTTCCCTGGAAAAGACAAGATTATAGAGCTTTATCCTCATGATCCCGGAACTCCAAACTCATCAGTCTCGCTCTTTGTTTAACAGTCAGACCAACAAAATGAGAAGGCCATGTTTGTAGACTGAGCAAACACAGACGAAGAAGAAAATGGCCTGGGAGCCAGCCGGAGAGTCTGTGCTCTGGATCTCATCTGCTTTTGAGCATTTCTTTTCTTGGATATTTCATTTATTATTGCAGTCACAAACATTTTCTTGAGTGTTTGAGAGGCAGGAATGGTTTAGGTTGTAAAGACTGAGGAACTCCTAGTTAGGTGGAAGAGGCAACAATTAGCGATAAAGATGAACAAAGAGCAACCATAAGATAAACAAGGACGGGATGGAGAGGAACCCAGGGCAGCCGAACAGGATGGAGAGGAACCCAGGGCAGCTGAGGGCAGCCCAATGGGCTGGAGAGGAACCCAGGGCAGCCGAACGGGATGGAGAGGAACCCAGGGCAGCCTAACGGGATGGAGAGGAACCCAGGGCAGCTGAGGGCAGCCAAGCTTGGAGAGGCTTGAGACGACTATGCGGGTAAACGCACAGGCACTGAACACTTTGCAACATTCCATACAGCCCATAGTAACTCATTTGATCATCAGCTCACAACACTCTTAATGAGGTCAGTACCATCACTATCCCAAATTGCAGAAGATAAAATGGAAAGAAACCAGAACGGCTAAGTTACGAGGCCAAGGTCACTTTTGAGTGTTAAAACAGGACTCAAATCCTGTCACACGGTGCTCTCTTTGCTCTTGTCTTCAAAATGATTTATTATTTAAATTTTTCATTGTATATGTTCTTGGTATCTGGTACTGTATTATATAATGACATTTTTACACAAACACCGGGCTACATTTCTTCTCATATCCCCCTCCTTTTCTCTGCGGGGGATTGCAAGTGCTGGAGATGTGGTCTGCCACTGTTCTTTTACACTGGATCTCCTGTTTGTTTCTTTGTTTGTTTGTTTACTTGCTGGTTTGTTTGTTTGTTTGTTGAGATGAGGTTTCAGAGGCTTGCTGAGGCTCATCTCTGTCGCTTAAACAGAACTTGAACTTGAGACCTTTTTCAACCTCCCGTCGGCTGGGATAGACCTGCACTGCCAGGATTATCTATATAATCTATTATACCTTTTTTTGTCATTGTTGATGATGTTGAGGATTTGTCTTGTCTTCTTGCTTTGTTTTTTGTTTTTAAACAGGGTCTCCTGTAGCTCGGGCTCCCCTGGAACTCGTCATGATAGGAAGCCCCTTAACCCTTAAGCCTTTTCTTCCTCTGCTGGAACCACAGGAATTTACTATACAGCATATTCTGAAGAGTCATACTCTTTTTTCCCTAATCTCCTCCACCCCCCCCCCCACACCGAGATATCAACATTCTAGCTGTGCCCTGATAAAGAGTAGGAATAGAAGGGGGTGAATTCCAGGCATACGGGCCTACATGTGTCACCTGAAGTTTATACAAAGAGCAAAAATATTTAGCCACAAGAGGTGTGTAATGCTCCCAACAGAACTAGGTGGTAAGACCTTATGTTGAAAACACAGCATGCTCTGGCTGCAGAGCATACTGAAGTTAAGCTGGCACTGAACTGGAAGTTTCTTCCCTGCTGGCTAGCCCGCATCACTCTGGAAGGCGCTATGAAGGCGGCTGAGGGAAAAATGGCAGTATTACTCAGCTGTGGACCGGGGAACCACACTCCTGACCCGGCAGGCAATAGGAGAACTCTAGTGCAGTAGTGGTAAGCCTGCCATGGCGCGACCAGCTGCTTTCTGATTGGATTTGAGGCCTGCCCCATAGGAAACTCATGTCTGCTATGGTAACCCTGGTCACAAGCGCATGGCACATAGTCTGTAGAGGAGAGGCTGCTATTGTCTGTTAAGTAGGTATGATGCCCCTGTTAAAGTGTCCTCTAAGGATCTCTGCTTATGTGCATAGGTTAGGACTGCTCTCAGCTAAGCTTCTCTTTGCAGTGGCAGCAGTTAATAGTGGACACTAATAACTAGTCAGTGTGCGGAGAACCGGTGACCACGGAATTCTCAGTCAGAAATTGGGTGTTTCTACCATCCCCTTTTGGGCTCAGGAAACATTGCAGAGGACATGGGGGAAAGAAGTGAGGAGTCAGAGGAAGGAGTGGATTGTTTTAAACACTATCTGGGGGGGGAGGGGTCACATGGCCACTGCACTTTTGAACTCGCAGCAAGTGTGGTATCTGCTGAGGACAAGCACTAACTTGGGGCACAGAGAAGCTCTCCAAGTTTCACAGATCCTGGGGACTTATAGGCAGTTAATAGCTATTGAGTGAGGGAGAGATAATTTGGGGGGGGGGTGATGGAACAACGAGTAACTTGCCCATGTTCCCAAAAATAACCACTCACCCAGTGTTCCTGTAAGCAACCCTAATGAAATTCACTGGGACACACATGCACATCACGAAAACCACAAAAGTAGGATACTAGCTGGGAAAGAGACCAGTGGGAGTGGGAAGGCACCAAGAGAGGGAAATAAGAGGTACCTATGGTCAAAATATGTTTATTCACATATGAAAATGTCATGATGAAACCCATTAATAAATAAATTGATATATGCTAATTTTAGAACTTTGGGGAAAAAAAAATAACCAAAAGAGTGTGAAGGTCCTTCTTGCTGAGAACAATCTTCCATTCTATTTCTTTTCTTTCAGACTTGGTCTGAGAAGAGGCAGCCCATGGCTGAGGTGCACTCTGGGGGAGGTGGTTTGAATGATGTGGTTATTTTCTCTGGATGAGACTCAGAGCTTGGTGCCAGGGATTTGAGGGTTTCATGGCAACAACTTCCAGGGCTCCTGGGAAAGTCCCCAGGCATCTAGAGTCCTGCAGTCTTGGTAGCCTCTGTTCTCCAAATGGACCCACCATCAATCAAGGACAAGAACCCAAAGCATGACCCAGCAAACAGCTGGCAAGCTATTTTTAAAATCCAATTTAAAGTCATATATGTATAAGCCCCGATGGATTTCCCTGGGGGATCTTACCCCTCGAGTGGAAAATGCTTTAAGTCAAATAAGGTAATCTCTATTTTGACTCCCAGCAAGCCCAAGCCCAGGGCCCTGCTGCCTACAGCAATGAGTGCTAATCCACTTTAAGCACACGTGAGGCAGAGCTGGGAGTCCGGGTGGCTGGAGGACTGGGAGAGAAAGGTCAGGCCTAGATATTTATCGTGTTAACACTATTAGTGTGTGTCTGGATCAGTCTTGCAGAAGAAAAGAAATCAAAGCCATGCATTGTAGCTACCAGGAAGGAGAGAGTGAGGCTTTCTGGGATCTGCCCATACTTCACCAGCGTCTGGAAACCTTAGATTCCCTCATGTCCCTGCTCAAAAAGTAAAAATACAATTAGAGGACTCAGCAGAAGGAAGTGGGGAGGGGGAAAGCATGATTCTGGAAGGAGTGGGCAGACTGGGCAGGAGGCAGCAGCCCAGCCCTGTACAGCCAGCTGGTCTGGCTCTAGCCACTGCTTCTCTTTGTCATTTTGTCACCCAGCTTAGGTCTCAGGTGCCACTAGACAGATAAAGTATCTGAGTTATGCCAGGACCAGAAGCACAGTGTGCCCCGCAAGGACAAGCCTTTGCTTCTCCTAACAAACACTTTTCCCTCAGGCAGCAACCCAGATTTATTTCTCTGTGTTTATCTTCTTTACAGGGCCTGAAGTAACAAATTGAACAGATGTATCTAGAGAAGGGTGTCTTCTCTATTCGCCCCCCCTCCCCCGACACACACACACTGGGCACTTCCCACTGCTCCTGCCTCACACGCCTAAAAGCAAGACCCGGCATGGTGGTATAGGCTTGTGATCTCAGCCACACGAGAAGTGGAGGCAGGAGAGTCAGTCCAAGATCCCCCCCACTACGTAGGCTGCTCTAGGCTACGTGAGGCCCTGTGTCAAAAGGCTAAGCCATTATTAACATGTGCTAGAGAGATAACACGGTGAAGTATAAGCATGAAGCTCCTGAGTGTGGGTGTCCAGAACTCACACTAAAAAAGAAAAACACACATGAGGCATATGTTTGCACCCCAGTGCTGTGCAATCAGACACAGGCAGATCTCTGGCATTCGGTAGCCAGCCAGCCTACTTGGCCAGTTCTAAAGACCCTGTCTCAGGAAGGTTGGCAGTGTCCCCTGGCTACCCTCTAACCTCCATGTGAAGTCACACACACATGCATAGGCACCGGAACTCAGAAGCGCACCAGCACACACACAAACAATCACAAATAAGAACAACGACAAGTACTACCACTACTCTAGGATAAACCCAAAGGCTCTTGGCGACATTTGCTATGCCACAGCCCCCACCATAGCCTTCCCTTTCTTTTCCTTGTTCCTAGTCACTGGACAGAGAAAGCAGCAGAGGGGATGGCAGGCTTCAGGAGTGGAAAGAGAGGACAGAAGTCATTCCTGAATTAATGTATTGTGATTTGGGTGCAGTGACAGGCCCATTGTGGCCTGAAAAAGGCCAGGCTCTAGAAAGAAGCCAGTTCTATTGGGTGAGGTGTAAAAATGGGAAGAGAGCTGAACGGGGAAATTGTTGTCTTATCATGGTTGATTTCACATGCAAGTTCTTGTTCAAAACTTCAAATGAAGCTGAAGTGTGAAGAATACCGAGAACTGAGGCTAGCCTGGTCCTCATAGTAAGCTCAAGGACAGTCAGGACCCATAGCGAGATCCTTCCTCAGGAACAGAACAGAGGGGCTGGCAAAATGGCTCAATGGCTAAGAGCACTGACTGCTCTTCCAAAGGTCCTAAGGTAAAATCCCAGCAACCACATGGTGGCTCACAACCATCCATAATGAGATCTGACGCCCTCTTCTGGAGTGTCTGAAGATAGTTACCGTGTTCTTAGATATAATAATAAATAAATCTTAAAAAGAAAGAAAGAAAGAAAGAAAGAAAGAAAGAAAGAAAGAAAGAAAGAAAGAAAGAAAGAAAAGAAATAGAACAGAAGCACATGCTGGGTCTCTCTAAAAGCTGGCACCGAGACTGAGCAGAAACTGCTTCCCCCATGGACTTGCTTCCCCCATGGACTTAACAACTGGTTCAAAGTTGCATCAAAAGCAACCTGGTCCACATCTGATCGGGTTTTGCTCTCATTTGAATGACAAGCATCTTTAGCTCTCCCATTATCTAGACCATTGGATAGCTTCTAGACATGCCAGTAGAGCTGTCTCCAGACAATTCAAGCTATCAGGGTCCCTAAAAAACATTATAAACATGGTACCCGGGAACAAACGTGAAATTCTGGTAATTATCTCACTATTCAAGGATACAGTGGGAAATTATTCTTTGATTTTAACTTTCGTTATGCTGGGCCTGCATGAAAGGCTGGAGATACAGAGATCAATGAAACAGCCAGCTTCATATCTGTTCCCTGCCTCCCTTTCCTCTTAGCTCTATCATAGACCTAGCTGGGGATTTCTGGTGTCTTACATTTCAATAGTTCGCAGAGAGAAATAGTCAAAATGTTATCATCATATATACGTGGACAAATAAATTGTTGCCTATACATACAATGGGATAGAGAAATGGAAATTAACTGTGTATGTAGTGAGTTCCAAATGAGACCCCTTGTTTCAGAATAAAAAGGGCCAGCAAGATAGTGCAGGTGGTAAAGGTGCTTCCTGCCAAGCCCGATGACCTGAGTTCAATCCATGGGATCCACACAGTGGAAGGAAAGAACCCAGTCCTGTAAGTCATCTTCTGACCTCCAAAGGTGTAGAGTGGCTTAGCTGTGCCTGTTCATCTACACCTACCCTTCCTCCCCACAAAACATTTAAAAATGAGAAGAAGGAAAGAAAACATGGGTAACACCAAACTGAAGGAGATGGTAACATGATCTTAGTACACAGACTGATAAATAATAAAACTAAGAAAATGAAGAATACCTGTGACAGGAAGACCAGGGTGATCTGGGTCTGGGAGTTTTCGTGGAGGGTTGCTAGAACTCCCTGGGTTCCCAGTGTGTGAGAGAGTAAGTGTGAGGAGTCTCAGGCATCTGCCCCAGGGCCTCTTGGGAAGAAGAGATTGGCCACAGAGAGAATGAGAATGAGATGACAACTGAAGTTGTCCTGATTTTTAAGGTTAACTAGGAAATAAACGCCATCAAAAAAAAAAAAAAAGGTATCAGTAGCAGAAGTGTCAGTGTGTGTGTGTGTGTGTATGTGTGTGTGTGTGTGTGCGTGTGCGTGTGTGTGTGTGTGTGTGTGTGTGTGTGTGTGTGTGTGTGTTGCTCACTGAGACTGGGTTAAAAAACAAGTATTATCCATTCCAGACAGGCCTCAAACTAGCTGACAGTGACCTTGAACTTCTGCCTCCCCCAGGTACTGGGATTACAAGTGTGCACCACCATGTGTATGGGTGTGGTTATGTAATTAAGGTTTGAATTTGCAGCCTTGCACTTCCTAGGCAATTACTCTAAACTATGCTCCCAGCTATGCTTCCCTCCTCCTCCTTCTCCTGCTCCACCTCCTCTTCTGCCTCCTCCTTCTTTTAACATGCATGAGATTTTTGCCTTCATATATATATGTGCACCATATGCATGCCTGGTGCCTGCAGGGATCTGAAAAGTGCCTTGGATCCCCTAGAGCTGGAGCTAAAGAGGATTGTAAGCTACCATTCAGATGCCAGAAACCAAACCTGGTCTCTGCAAGACCAGCAACTGTTTTTAACCAATGAGCTGCCTCTTTGGCCCTCAGGCTGACCATTGTCACTGATCCTCTGATCTCTACCTCTCAAGTGCTGAAATAATAGTACACTTCATCACCCAGATGAAGAATTTTTTTCTCTTTCATCTCTTTTTTTGAGACACAGTCTCACTACATAGCCCTGGCTGATCTTAAACTCATAGAGATCTGTCTGCCTCTTCCTTCCTAGTGTTACAATTAAAGGCATGAGCTGTCCAGTTTTTTTTTCTGCTTAAACAAACTATTTTTTATTTAGTTTCTTTATTTACATATCAAATGTTATCCCCTTTCCTAGTTTCCCCTCCAAAAATCCCCTATCCCCTCCTCCCTGCTCCCCCACCCACCCACTCTCATTCCTGGTCCTGGCATTCCCCTATACTGGGGCATAGAACCTTCACAGGACAGAGGGCCTCTTCTCCCATTGATGACCAACTATGTAGCCATCCTCTGCTACATATACAGCTAGAGCCACAAGTTCCACCATGTGTTTTCTTTAGTTCCAAGGAGCTCTGGGAGAACTGGTTAGTTCATATTGATGTTCTTCCTATGGGGCTTCAAACCCCTTCAGCTCCTTGGGTACTTTCTCTAGCTCCTTCATTGGGGACCTTGTGCTCCATCCAATGGATGATTGTGAGCATCCACTTCTGTATTTGCCAGGCACTGGCAGAGCCCCTCAGGAGATGGCTATATCAGGCTCCTGTCAGCAAGCTCTTGTTGGCATTTGCCATAGTGCCTGGGTTTGGTGGTTGTTTATGGGATGGATCCCCAAGTGGGGCAGTCTCTGGATGGTCGTTCCTTCAGTCTCTGCTCCAAACTTTGTCTCTGTAACTCCTTCCATGGATATTTTGTTTCCCCTTCCAAGAAGGATTCTGAGCTTCTGGGCTAACAGATAGATCAATGGAACAGAATTGAAGACCCAGAAATAAACCCACATACCTATGGTCACTTGATCTTTGACAAAGGAGCTAAAACCATCCAGTTGAAAGAAGACAGCATCTTCAACAAATGGTGCTGGCTCAACTGGTGGTTAGCATGTAGAAGAATGTGAAGTGATCCATTCTTATCTCCTTGTACAAAGCTCATGTCTAAGTGGACCAAAGAACTCCACATAAAACCAGAGACACTGAAACTTATAGAGGAGAAAGTGGAGAAGAGGCTCAAAGATATGGGCACAGGGGAAAGATTCCTGAACAGAACACCAATGGCTTGTGTTGTAAGATCAAGAATGGACAAATGGGACCTCATAAAATTGCAAAAAGGCAAAGGACAATGTCAATAAGACAAAAAGGCAACCAACAGATTATGAAAAAATCTTTACCAATCCTAAATTCGATAGAGGGCTAATATCCAATATATATAAAGAACTCAAGAAGTTGGACTCCAGAAAACCAAACAACCCTACTAAAAATGGGGTACAGAGCTAAACAAAGAATTCTCAACTGAGGAATACCGAATGGCTGAGAAGCACCTAAAAAATGTTCAACATCCTTAATCATCAAGGAAATGCAAATCAAAACAACCCTGAGATTCCACTTCACACCAGTCAGAATGGCTAAGATCAAAAACTCAGGTGACAGCAGGTGCTGGCGAGGATGTGGAGAAAGAGGAACACTCCTCCATTGCTGGTGGGACTGCAAGCTGGTACAACCACTCTGGAAATCAGTTTGGCAGTTCCTCAGAAAATTGGACATAGTTCTACTGGAAGATCCAGCAATACCACTCCTGGGCATATACCCAGAAGATGCTCCAACATGTAATAAGGACACATGTTCCACTATGTTCATAGTAGCCTTATTTATAATAGCCAGAAGCTAGAAAGAACCCAGCTGTCCCTCAACAGAGGAATGGATACAGAAAATGTGGTACATTTACACAATGGAGCACTACACAGCTATTAAAAACAATGAATTCATGAAATTCTTAGACAAATGGATGGATCTGGAGGATATCATCCTAAATGAGGTATCCCAATCACAAAAGAACACACATGATTATGCACTCAGTTTTTTTAAATTTCTATGTTTCTTGTGAGGGAATCAGGCCTGTGTATGCCACAGCACATGTATGAATGTCAGAGGACAACTGCAGGAATCTATTCTTTTCTTCCACCATACACATTCTGGGCATTGAACTCAAGTCACTATGAGTCACCTTCCTGGATGTGTGTGTGTGTGTGTGTGTGTGTGTGTGTGTGTGTGTGTGTGTGTGTGTTCCTGGCTCTAGTCTGGCCAGGAATGCTGGGATTGTTACAGCTCTTAGAAGATGATGGAGGAGGTTTGGGTAGCCTGCGTGGGGCAGGTAGCTGAGGTCCAGGGTCTCTTGGCAGCTCCCTTGGCGGCAGCTCCCTTGGCACCAGCGGTATGGTGAGTCTGGCCAGCCAGGCCTGTCCAAGGTCCAGCAATGAACACTTCGGGAGAGAGAAGTGTTCCCCAAGTAGTACAGCTCGGTAAGGAGAGCCACTCTCAGAAGATCCTCAGTGAAATAACTTTTGCGCTTTATTGCATGCGGACAGGGACTTTATAAACATTGAGGAGTGGAATGGGATTTAGGCGGGTAGGTGTTTCCAATTAGCTCAATTTCAGATGTTAGTGATGCTCTATTTCCATGGGAAAGGACTCCAGGTGTCAGTGGGGTGTCATGGTTATATATTCCAGAGCAGGTACAGAAACAGGTAGGGAGTTTCTTGACCCCCTGCTGATCTTAAATCTCTAAGATTCCCAGGGTCTGAGCTCGCTTGGCCTTACCAGTTCAGTCTGCTGGTATGGCCCGCTTACCCCACAACCTACTGCAGACTTATTGTAGTCTAGATCTGAAAGGGGTCATTTGCACACTTAAATGACCTCTTCTATTACAAACAGGGATGACCCTGCTTGCCCAAGAAGTCCTGGCTAATGGCAGTTACGTAATTTCCCTGAATCAAGCTTTGACTTGAGGGTCATTAAAAACGAGTAAGGAAGCCACTCGAAGCTTTCATTTTGTGAGGATTCATAACTGTGCTACTGGATTTTCTCCAGTAACTGCAACACTGTTAGAGTTCTGAGCACTTGGGCTTACACATGGGGGCCACTCACAGGAGCACAGAGTGTTTCTGCTGGCTGGTCTTACTCAGGGCCAACGATATGTAACCATCTGCCACATGGTCCATATTTTACAGCAACATCCACCACATTTTAGCAGATCCCTTCCCAAGCAGCAGAGATAGGGCACCAATATCACAGTATCCCAAACTCCTGGGGAAACCTGAACAAGTTTGATTTCCCACATCTCCACAAATCCCTAGCTTCAGTCCTGGGACTCGATTCGCTAAGCAGCAGATCCATGAGGAGCACTGAGAGTCTGCCTCTTCAGTCTCTTTGGAGAGGCAGCCGGCAATCATCAGTGCAGAGGTCTATATAGCCTGCATCCTTCGTTCATGAGAAACACTGTCTGCATGAGCTCACTGATAGAGGAGCACACCTCTTCCTGGCAGTCAAGATTGCATGAACCCAGTGCCCCTGCCCATAGGGGCATTGCCAAGCTATTGTCTGGTTCTGGGGAACCAGAGGCAGGAATTAAAGTGTAAGCATGTAGGTCAGCTCTTTTGCTTCATTGCCACTGTTATCAGATAACACCTAGACAAGCTTCAACCTGTAAAAGCTATTAGGCATCAGAGTCATCCTTTTCTTCACATCTAAACTAGGCATGTCCAATTGCAGCCTGCTGGGAGCTGCATGCAGCTGCCTACAGCCAGGGATAGATAACTGTGAGAGCTAAGGGTGGGAAAGGTTAGTCCAGATGATAATAAAATTTATTTGATCCTGTCCCAACACTCATACCAATGGTTTGAGTTAAGAGCCACAGCTCTAGACAATTGACAAGCAATTGGACTAAACAATGATCAAAATGGTGCCACGGCACCTACAAGTGTCACTGGGAGGTGAGAGGCAACCTTTGGTCACAGCAATGTCACTCAAACCAGAGCTTCTGGGAATGGAGAACCATCACCTCCGCTGTATCTGTCTGTCCTATCTGTTGTATTTTTGGCCAACGAACAGGATAAGCTAGGAGACATCCCCGCAAACCCCCTCCTCAGTCCTCGGAGACTGAGGAGGTCACATGCAATGTAGAGAAGAGAGGAACAGTAAAAAGAATATCCGTATTTTTTCTGGAAATGATTTTCCTGGAGTTCAGATACCACCTCCTTGCTGCTTCTGCCATCATCAAGGTACTGGGGGGGGGGGGAGAGGGAGGGAGGGAGGGTGGAGTCTCACTTCCTATGTAGATAGAATTATTGTGAAGCTAACTTGTGTTCTTTAAATGAAAAATGTCTCTGAGAGGTTCATGTATCTGTGGATAGAAAGCCTTTAGGAGGTGCAGCCTTGCTGGAGAAAGCACATCCCTGGGTGGGCTTCAGGGGCTCTAGCATCTCCCCACTTCGTGTTTCCTCATTCTGCTTCTAGTTCAAGATCAAAGTGGAATCTCTCAGCCTTCTGCTCTTGCTGACATACTTTCCTTGACATTGTGGACATCTAGTCCTCTGGATCCATAAACTAGAATAAACATGTCATTAAGTTGCTTTTGGTATCCCCTCACAACAACTGAAAAATAACTAAATAACTGGGAGGTCACTCTGCTGTCTTAGATGCTGCTAGTTTCGAATCTACAAACATCCTGTCCTCAAAGTAACAGTCGGGCTGGGTAGAAATGTGTGACTAGGTCACACAGGCAGTACAACTGCTGCAAGTCTACACTCTGACTTACACCTGTGATCCTAGGTCTCACAGGCAGTACAACTGCATTGCAAGTCTACACTCTGACTTACACCTGTGATCCTAGCTATACAGAAGGCTGAGGCAGGAAGACTGTAAGACACAGGCCAGCCTGGGGAACTTAACCGAGACTGTCTCAAAAATAGTCTGTCTGCCTGTCTGTCTGTCCGCTGCCTGCCTGCCTGCCTGCCTATCTAGAGGGTTAGGAATGTGCCCCAGTAGTAGAATGTTTACCCAGCATGCTTTAAGTCCAGGAATCATTCCTAGTAGTAATAAATAAATAAACATAAAAGAGAGGGATTGATTGATTGATTCTAAGTTAAGTATGGTGGCACAAGCCTGTAATTCTAGCACTTGGGAAACAGAGACAGGAAGATTTTGCATTCAAGGCCAGGCTGGACTACATGGTAAGGCCCTGTCTCAACAATAACAATGATAAAAGTATATTCTGAGGCATTAGGGGGTTAAGTGAGGGCTTGAACATAGAGATTTCAAGGGCACACAATTTAGCTCATAGAAGCTATCCATAGGCAAGGGACAAGTTTTTTAAAATATGATTTAAAAAAAAAAAAAGCCGGGAGTGGTGGCACACGCCTTTAATCCCAGCACTCGGGAGGCAGAGGCAGGCGGATTTCTGAGTTTGAGGCCAGCCTGGTCTACAAAGTGAGTTCCAGGACAGCCAGGGATATACAGAGAAACCCTGACTCGAAAAACCAAAAAAAAAAAAAAAAAAAGAGAGAGAGAGAGAGAGAGAGAGAGAGAACCAACAAGTTCTCTAGAACTGAGGCTGGTCTCAAAAGCCTTCCTCTAAACACCGGGAATGCAGGTGTGCGTGGCCACAACCGCCCAGCTCCCACTCCCTTTTCTTGGCTTAGGTTTTCTTGTGTATTACCTGGTGCCTACCTCACTGCATTGATGAGCTGCAGGTGTTAGAGAGGGCGGAATCTGAGAAATAAAAACCTGACAGAAATCATACCTGCTATTTCCTGGTTCTTGTCAAATAAAGAATTCAATACAGACTTCTCTCTGTCTCTCTCTCACACCCCAAAAGTAGCATATGTAGCAGAAGATGGCCTTTTGGGCCATCACTGGGAAGAGAGGCCCCTTGGTCTTACAAACTTTATATGACCCAGTACAGGGGAATGCTAGGGCCAGGAAGTGGGAGTGGGCGGGTGGGGGATGGGGGGGGGAATAGGGAACTTTCGTGATAGCATTTGAAATGTAAATAAAGAAAATATCTAATAAAAAATATGGTGGCAGCCTATATAAGGGATATGGAAAAAGGAAGCTCTTGCTTTTGCCAGTTTGCCCTCATTCTTGCTTGCTAGCTCATCCCTTCACTGAGTAGAGCCTACTTCTCTGAGATTCTGACACATATTGAAGACCAGCTGAGACATTCAGCCTCGTGGACCAAACAGCTATTGGGTTCTTGGACTTTCTGTCAGCATTCAGCCATGGTTGAAACAGTCAGACCACAAGCCTGTAAGCCACTCTAACAAATTCCATTTATATTACATGTTACATGGTATATTATATATAATTCATATTATATATGTATATATTTATTCTTTCAGTTCTTTTCCCTATAGAGCCCTAACACAGACAGGATCTTGTTCTCTGACAATGATTAGTCTTGAACCTGAGCCAATCTTTCAGCTTCAGCCATAGAGTGCTGGGATAGGCCTGTGCCACAGTGCCAGCTCAGTGGCATACATTTGCCATGCATATCTCTTCTCTCACTTGCCAGAACTCTCTCCTAGAACTTTCAATAAGACTCATAAGACCTTAAGAAAAAAAAAAAAAAGGCTCATAAGACCTGGAGTTGTCTTATGGGCTGACTGTGTAATGCAGACCAGCTTTTTCAGTCCCATCTTTGAAAGCATTCATAGATCTCACAGCTACACTAAGATTCTCTGGGTTCAGAAATCTGGAGCCTTCAGTCAAGTGATTCTTTATGTGCCTATAACAACTCAAATCCAACACATCTCATTAATGCTAAATATGGCTTAAATCAATAACTTCTGGTTTATTTTACCCCTCGGGGCACTAATCATGAAATCAGAAATCTCATCCTCCCTCCAGAACAGGATGGCCATGTGCCTCTCTGTTAATAAAGAGCTCTCAATTTTATTAATTAAGAAGCTTGTCACAGCCAGGCATGATGGCGCACACCTTGATCCCAGCACTCGGGAGGCAGAGGCAGGTGGATTTCTGAGTTCGAGGCCAGCCTGGTCTACAAAGTGAGTTCCAGGACAGCCAGGGCTACACAGAGAAACCCTGTCTTGAAGAAGAAGAAGAAGAAGAAGAAGAAGAAGAAGAAGAAGAAGAAGAAGAAGAAGAAGAAGAAGAAGAAGAAGAAAAGAAGAAGAAGCTTGTCACAAAGCAAAGGCAGGACCTCTTTTCATTGGTCTTGTTGGATCTCCAAGGTTCATTTCCCTACTTGTTTCTTGAGCCCTTCATAGTTTCTACTTACTTTCCCTCCTGTTTCTTTCCTTCTTTTCTCCCTCTTAGACACTCTTCAGCATCTTCCGTGCATTGAGAGCAAAGCTGCAGGAAAGCACACCAACTGATTATCATGGACCTTATGGACCAAACTGGGACCTGGAGACCTTCATCAACTAATCTTCAAACCTGTCATTGCAAACAGCACTTAGGAGCCAGAGAGAAAGGAACTGAACCCCGAGAAAACCTCTGGCGGTAAAGGCTTCATCTAGGAAGTGGTAGCTGAACTGCGGAGGAAAGGATAGTGTGTGCCGGGTGACTTCACTCTTTTTTTTTTTTTTTTTTTTTTTTTTTTGGTTTTTCGAGACAGGGTTTCTCTTTGTAGCCCTGGCTGTCCTGGAACTCACTTTGTAGACCAGGCTGGCCTCGAACTCAGAAATCCGCCTGTCTCTGCCTCCCGAGTGCTGGGATTAAAGGCGTGCGCCACCACGCCCGGCTTGACTTCACTCTTAAGAGTCTGGAGTAGGGAGAGAACCAGGCCTGTCACCATATCAATTCCTGCCAGCCTTACAGTTGGTATCCTAAATATTTACAGAAGGAAAGGACAATGTGAATAATATAAATCAGTGAAAATGTGTCCTTGTTTTGATGCGGATCAATTAATGACTTGAGCCACTAGTCAAAGAGATCCAGAGTAGAAGGTGGAAGGGACTGTTCTCTGAGGTAAGGTGTGAAGTAGTAGTAGTAGTAACAGCATACTCTAGCCTTTAATGAGAGCATGCGAGACTAGCCAGGTATGGTGGGATACTCCTGAAATCTTTAGCTCTCTAGAGGCTCAAACAGGGAAGGCTTTTCATGATTCCAAGGCCAGTTTGGGCTACACAGTGAGTTCCAGATCAACAAGGGCTACAGAGCGAGACCTGGTGTCAAGAAGCAAGCGTAGCAGGATAAGTAGAGAATTTCAGCCTTTGTCCCACCAGCAAATGGACACCTGAAAAATGATAATTCACTACGTTAGTGGCTCCTGTTATATGTCAGACACCGTGCAAAAGATTTCTTGGAAATTTTTCCTACTATTATCCCAACTTTACAGGCTGAAGACAGAGGTATGGAGGTTGCTTATTCTGTTAGTTAACAGCATAAGTATGACCCAAAGCCATGAATTGCAGCCCCTATATTACCCTATGAGCAAGAGAGAGGTAATGATGTATAACTGAGTTTAATCCTCTTGGCAGGATGAAACCAGCTGTGGAACTGAGAGCAAAGGGGTGTCAGAATTTAATGAACTAATCATTGAATTTAACCCCCTCCCTCGCTATTAATAAAATAACCTTTTAATTATATTCTGGCTTTCATATAGATTTTTCTGCCAGAAGGTAATGTACTGACCAGTCTACACAGGCATTTTGGTCTGTCTGGCAATTTTATTACTCATTGTGAGTTACTCTTAATGGCTGAGCCATCTCTCTAGGCCCTAAAACAAGTAAAAATTATGAAAGTCTTGACTATTTTCTCATGAGGGGTTAGTTTTAAAACTAAAACCAACGATTAAGAACAAAATATTGTCGGGCTGCCTGCAAGGATATGGTTTCCGACATGGAGATGAGCCTGTGTCCCTTATCTTCTTTGTTGAGGCTCCTAGCACAGCCCAAGAGCTTCCTTTGTTTCCCACAGTGCCTTTCTCAAACTCCCACCTTTGCACTGGCACACACCCTAGAGGGAAATGCTCCTTGCTTTCTTCACAGTGTACCTAATTTTCTGAGGCATAGCAGCTGGCAGCCGGAGGCTGTCATTCAGCTTCACAGAGTCAAGTGCATCTTATGCTAAGAGCAGGCTGTTCCCTAAGATCATAAAACCCGATGTTCTTGACAAATGCTGGTTCTCAAAAGCCACCAGGCTCCAGGCCTGCCCTAACACTGGACCCAACAGTTGTGTGACACTGGCCTCATAGTGGGTCTCTGCATGCAATTAGCTCCAGACTCCACTCTTTGTCTGTGAGAGTTTTATTTCCCTTTTTCCTGTCTGTTAATTCATTTCATGGGCAAAACTGAGACAACTGCAAAGGTTTAAAAGAGAAAGTGTCATAAAATCGAGGCCATTTGACCTTGACAAGCTCATCTGAAGCATATCTGAAGGCTTGAATAGCGCCCTCCCCTCCACACACGAAAGAAACATTCAAATTCTCTGGAACAGATTGGAACGTCCATTTCTTCCTAGGAAGCATGGAAAACCAAGCCATGCAAAGTCAGATTTAGGACGGAAAAGGATCTAGCACAGCCTCTGATTCCGGGGGTCCATGAGGCCCGGCGAGGGGGGTGAGGGAGTCCAGCAAGTGGCAATTGTTCGGAAAAACAATACAGCATTCCTGCTAGTTGGCTTTACAGCCATTTTCCCCAGAGCAGTTACTCGAGGCATGACTAAGGCTAGGGCTAGAGCCCCTTGCAATCTCTCGTTCCTCGGAGGGAACCGCGTAGGATGCATAAGGGCAGTGCATATTAGCCTCCGCTGGCCAGCCAACATGGCCACCTTCACATGGCAGAGGGCCACCCGGTGCTGGTGCACGAGGTGGCGAATGGAGGGAGGAAAGACCCTCGGCGAGAGCCAAGGCACAAAACGGCCGCCACGGGCGCCGCTGGGGGGCGCGCGCGCCGGCAGACCTCAGTGAGCAACGGTCGGAAGGGATGTACCATGCCCTCGTACAGGGGAGACCGTCCCTCAAATCCAAATCGTCTCTTCTCCAGCAATCAACGTGAGGATGAGCGTAAGACCCAAGCCTACTCACTTACTCACATCTCCATTTAACCCATGCCATCAAGATGACTAACTACCAGCAGGAGGCCCGGTTAGCTCTGCTCGCTCCCTCCCGTCGGTAGAATGGTCCAGCCCGAGCTCCGCTCGGCGGACCTCCCTGCCAACCCCCACCCGCCCGCCCGCGGCGCATTGGCGCGCGACGCCGAGGGGCGGGGCCCGAGCCGGGCGCGCGCGGCCGCTGCTCTATAAATACTGGGCCGCTTCGCCCGCCGCTTCGTTCGCTCCGAGTCTCCAGCCTGCTGAGAGCTGAAGCGATCCTCCCTCTGCGTCCTTCGCAGTCCTCCGCCTCGCCGCCGCTCCGTCTCCTCAGAGTCGCCCTCTCTCACCGCCGCCGCCATGAACGGGCAGCTCAACGGCTTCCACGAGGCGTTCATCGAGGAGGGGACGTTCCTCTTCACTTCAGAGTCTGTAGGGGAAGGTCACCCAGGTGAGCCGACGGGGACTCGGAGAAGGGAAGGGCGGAGGGCAGTGGCGCTGGGGCGGTGGGCACGGCAGCGGCCGCGCGCTTCCCTCGTGGCGCCGCGAGTTTGCAATGTGCGGCCCCGCTCCCCTCCCCCTTTCCCCGCTCCTCATCCGGCGGCGCGCCCCGGCATGCGGAAGGTTCCAGAAATCGAGAAGGGCGGGGGCCCGAGGCAGTTTTGAGATCGGCGTGGGGAGGGCACTGCTTCCTCCTCTTTAGTCCCGGCGCCTGGAAAAACCTCAAGTGGGCGACCCCGCCCCGCGTGCTCGCGTCCGGCCGCCGGGAGCGCGCGCCCCGCATTGCAGCGGCTACCACGTGTTCGCCGCATGTGGAATTGGGGCGAAGCGGGGCTGGCGGCCTCTACTCACCGACCCCTGGATTTAGAAGTGGAGGCTGGTGGTTCCGAAGCGCCCATCTCTATTATACCGGACTTCCGGCTCCTGAAAAAAACGCTTTAGAGCATGGGTGGACATGCCCTTAAGCCTTCAAGGTGACAGACAGCCGCTGACTAAATATAGCGCGAGTTGGAGAAGACATCCCTTATTTAGAGTGTGCTTGAAAAGGATGAAGTGCATGAATTAAGTGCATACTCCCATCGCGTTAGGTTTCCTTTTAAAGTCTTCCCTTTGGTCTTTTCCTACGATTAAAGGAGGATTTATTTCATGTTTCCTTAAGGCTTTGTCCACTGAACCGCCATGATGAGGTCGGTTACAATGGATCTATTATATGGACTTTGGGTCTCAGACGGAACATAACCATCTAATAAGTACTAATATTCAGTTTGAGCTGTTTCTGTTCGCAGGGTATCCACAGCCATATTACTACATGGTTTGTGAGAGGATCTTGATGAGTGATGGTTGAAAGACAAGTGTTGTGTGCTTCCTCCCACACTCCTCTCAAGGGAAGGAGTATCGCCATATCTATTGAATCACTCCTTAATAGATTCGATCTTAAGGTTCTGTGGCTACAATACACATTTTGGGGTAATGGGATAGTAACAAAAATCCAGGAGCATAGAGCTAAGCATGGTGGTACACTACTACAATCCCAGCGTTTAAAGTATGGAAGCAGTTTAGTTTGTCAGCCTGGGCCACATGTAAGACCCTGTCTCAATACCACAAACATTCCAGACCAGGATACTGTCACTTTCTAAATTGATAATCAAGGAGAAATTGAATATAGGTTAGAACACACTTGAAAGAGGTTGCGCACACCTTTAGTCCCATCACTAGGTAGGCAGAGGCAGGCAGATTTCTGGGTTCGAGGCCAGCCTGGTCTACAAAGTGAGTTCCAGTACAGCCAGGGCTATACAGAGAAACCCTATCTTGAATGAACAAAAAATACAGAGGTTATTTCCTATGTTAGGCTTTGAGATACCAAGATAAATCAGCATTTTTACTTGGATTAATCTGAGTTTGCATGGCCCTTCTGTTTATTTAACATAGAAAATTGTTTGGCTAAGAACTTTTGAAATAATCAAGTATTTTGAGATATAACTGAATTCATTGTAAGTAAACTATATAATGGGCCAGGTTGTGTTAAATATGCTGAAAGTTATTGCCTAACTGAATTGATGAGCAGGTGTTATTAATATTAATTTAAGGCCACAATAGTTTTCAAGTAAAATATATCCCTATATACAACAATTTCTATATTCCAGCAAATAGCTCCTGGTAAAACAGTGCTTTAATAATAGTAAAGCTCACCATACTTCATGCACTGATGTAGAATTGTTCACTGTGGGTAGTGCCAGTGAGATTGCTCAGGGGGATAAGAGTACTTGTTGCCAAGCCTATTGTGACCTGAATTCAATCTCTGGGACCTATGACACATAATGGAGAAAACCAGATTCCTCTTAATGTTTTCTGAGCTCTACATGAACACCATGGCACAAGTGTGTGAGTCATGTATGCACAAATAATGCAGCATTTTTTTTAAAGTATTTTACCATAAAACCATTCAAGTCTAGAATGGTGGCACATGCTGTCATAGCATTCTGGAGATTGAGGCAAAGATTGCCATCATGAGTTTAAGCTCAGATTAGATATGCTGATGGAAACCCCCCTCCCCCAATTTGGTTTTTTGAGACAGGGTTTCTCTGTAGCTCTGGCCACCCTGGAACTCACTCTGTAGACCAGGCTGGCCTTGAACTCAGAAATCCACCTGCCTCTTCCTCCCAAGTTTTGAGATGAGAGCCACCACTGCCTGCCCAGCTCCTGAAACCCAATCTCAAGTCAAAAGAAAAAGCCAAATAAATGGTGGTGGTCTATACCTTTAATTCCAGCACTCAGGAGGCAGAGGCAGGTAGATCTCTGAGTTTGAGGCCAGCCTTGTTTATAGAGCAAGTTCCAGGATCGCCAGAGCTGTACAGAGAAATGTATCTTGAAAAACAAAAGACTCTAGAGATCTTCCTTCTCCCCCCCCACCTTGCAGATGCTGCTATAATTTTACATCAAGATTCTGTCACCTACAAATTCATAGCTATATTTGGTCCTCAGGTTGTATATAAACTGCTAGTTACATGATGAGATAGGGTTAGTAGTAATAGTTAAATTGAACCAGGAATTTTTATTTTCCAGATAAGATTTGTGACCAAATCAGTGATGCTGTTCTTGATGCACACCTTCAACAAGACCCTGATGCTAAAGTGGCTTGTGGTAGGTACAGAGCACTTGTTTATGAATGGCAAAAAAGGTGTTTGAAGCAAAGCTTTGTGTGTAGTATAGGTAATACCAGCTAGTTGGGAGGTTGAGGCTGGTAGCAAGTTAAATGCCTATGTGAGTAATTTACCAAGACCTTATCTCAAAAACAGAAAATGAAGCCCAGGGATACAGCTTATATAACATGATTAGTTCCTCAGCAAGCCCCCCCCCCCAATTAATATTTTAAGTATAAAACTTTGTTTTATTAGAAACTGTTGCTAAGACTGGAATGATCCTTCTTGCTGGGGAAATTACATCCAGAGCTGCCATTGATTACCAGAAAGTGGTTCGTGAAGCCATAAAGCATATTGGATATGATGATTCTTCCAAAGGTATGTTTTTTTTTTTTTTCTGTGAACTCATTTTTGCAGATACAGACTCTGATGCTAGTGGGAGAAACTTCTAGGAATGTCTCTAGTAATCCTTGACTCTGCTTGCATAGTTATACCATATCCTCTAAAATGTGACAGTGTAAAAGCAGTCTCCTACAAATAAAGTGACAGATTCTCACAATAGTGTGGCCAGACATGATGGTACACCTGTAAACTCAGCTTCTGGATGTCAAAGCAGGAGTTGGCTGCTTAGTTTGAAGCTAGCCAAGTTAGAGAACTTATTTCAAACCATAAAGGAGGCAATAAGTGAATTATGTGAATATGGTCTTTTAAAGAAGTGCTTGACCACTCCACTTTGGCACGTCTAGCTTTTTAGCAGCACAGCACTACTGTTAACATTTTGGAGTTAAAAGGAAGGTTACTGGAACACCTTGTTGTTTATAGGGTTTGACTACAAGACTTGTAATGTGTTGGTTGCCTTGGAACAACAGTCACCAGATATTGCCCAAGGTGTTCATCTTGACCGGAATGAGGAAGACATTGGTGCAGGAGACCAGGTATTGCGATGGTTTATTAGGATCTTTTAAAATATTAAATTCTGAAGCTTGTATTGACCACTTCTCCATATTTTTAGGGTTTGATGTTTGGTTATGCCACTGATGAAACTGAAGAGTGTATGCCTTTAACCATTGTCTTAGCACACAAGCTAAATGCCAAACTGGCTGAACTACGCCGCAATGGTACATTGCCTTGGTTACGCCCAGATTCTAAAACTCAAGTAAGTAGTGATCTTAAACCTACATTTGTCTCAAATTACATTAAAATTCCCAAGTTAATTATAGCTGACTAGGGAGAATAGTCCTTGTTTTTTCTGCTATATTTAAACTTATGATAGAGAACCCACTATAAAGCTATTTGATTAGACAAGTGTTCCCATCTGTTTTGCATTCAAGGTGACTGTGCAGTATATGCAAGATCGGGGTGCTGTGCTCCCTATCAGAGTCCACACGATTGTTATATCTGTTCAGCATGATGAAGAAGTTTGTCTTGATGAGATGAGGGATGCTCTGAAGGAGAAAGTGATCAAAGCTGTTGTACCTGCAAAATACCTTGATGAGGATACAATTTACCACCTACAGCCAAGTGGCAGATTTGTTATTGGTGGGCCTCAGGTAATATATGAAATGTTTTGGTTTATCGTTGGTTAAAGTTTTTGGCTGCCACCATTTTTTTTTCTAGTCTGCCCCCTTCCCTTCACAGACACCCTGTATCTAATGTTACGGCAGTATGCAGCTTGTTGTCCTGTCTCAGCCTCCCAAGTGCTGCTAGGAATGTGGGTATGATCTACTTTTGGCTATAGATGAATCTAGAATGGTTCCTAACAGCCTAATGAAGAATCACTTATTAGAAAAATTACATGGCCAAGAGTGGTAGTACACCTTAAATCTCAGTACTTAGGAGGCAGGAAGAAACAGGTGGATCTCTGATTCCTGGACAGCCAAAGCTATTATATATTACACAGACTCTGTCTTGGGGAAAAAAAATTACATGACTAAAAATCCTATAATTCCAGGGTGATGCTGGCTTGACTGGCCGAAAAATCATTGTGGATACTTATGGCGGTTGGGGAGCTCATGGAGGAGGGGCCTTTTCAGGAAAGGATTATACCAAAGTGGACCGTTCAGCTGCTTATGCTGCTCGTTGGGTGGCAAAATCCCTTGTTAAAGGAGGTCTGTGCAGGAGGGTTCTTGTTCAGGTATGTAGTGATCATTTATTTGGGAGAAGGGTACTTAGTAAAACATTTCAAATACTTCCCTATTTTATAACAATGTATTACTGACTTTTAGGTCTCTTATGCTATTGGAGTTTCTCATCCATTGTCGATCTCCATTTTCCATTATGGCACTTCTCAGAAGAGTGAGAGAGAGCTATTAGAAATTGTAAAGAAGAATTTTGATCTTCGCCCTGGGGTCATTGTCAGGTAAAGATGGTAAAACCTATTGCTAGTGAGAAATAGGGGGTTGGGACATATATACTAAAATCTGAGGAGATAGAGGTAGATTTCTCATGAGGGGAAACAAATTTAAATTCCTACAACATGCCAGTATTTTAAATTGTCTGGAGAGAGGGACCTAGCTAATTAAGTTAGTGTTCTGTGACTTAAAATAACATTCTAGAAAGTTCTCCATCTTTGATTCTGAGCTTTGTGCTTATCTTAACTAAGGGTGCTACATTAAGAATAAGCTAAAGTGGGATGCTCAAAGTTACAAAGAAAATAACCATAGTGGTCAGTGATTGGACCTTGGTAAGTATTCAATTGGAATTCCTGAGAATGATAAGTTTTCATTTGTCAAGCCAGAGCTGGAAAACAAGAACTGTAGTTACTATTAATAAAGACTGCAAGTAACACAAGGGAAGTAACAAATACTTTCGCCATGAACTTTTTTCCTAGCAAACCCCAGGGAGAACTGAACTCATTTGCCAGAACTCTTGAAATGAGTCTTGCTGATTGTTTTGCTTTGTTTTAATTTAATGCTACATATTAAGTTATGGACTTGTATATTCCAGGGATCTGGATCTGAAGAAGCCAATTTATCAGAGGACTGCAGCCTATGGCCACTTTGGTAGGGACAGCTTCCCATGGGAAGTGCCCAAAAAGCTTAAATATTGAAAGTGTTAGCCTTTTTTCCCCAGACTTGTTGGCGTAGGTTACAGAGAAGCCTTCAAGCTCTGTGGGAAAGGGCCTTCTTCCTAAATTTTTCTGTCCTCTTTCAGCTCCTGATCAGTTGCAGTCACTCTAATCAATGACATGGATTTTAGCTTTTGTGGGGGACTGTAAGTTGGGTTTGCTATTCTGTCCCTAGGTGTTTTGTTCACCATTATAATGGATATAGTGAGCATAGGTGACCCATGTAACTGCCTAGAAACAAACACTGTAGTGAATAATGCTTTGAAATCAAACCTTTGTGCCCTATCACCTAATCCTCCAAAGTCCTAATTGCAATTACTTTCCCACCAGATGCTGAAAATGTCCTTGTAATGTGCACGTAAAGTACTTGTAGTTTGACTATAGACTCTGGCAATGCCACAGCCCTGTCAGCATGAATTTGTAATGTCTTGAGCTCTATTTTTGAATGTGAAGCCCCTTCCCTTATCCTCCCTGTAACTCATTTCTAATTATGTAGTTCTTTATCAGGGAGTGTTCCTATCCAATCAATCTTGCATGAAACGAAAGTTTCAGTTGGAGCTCTAGCCTGACTTTAAAAAAAAAAAAAAAGGCAGTTACAATTAAACCATCTCCCTGGTGCTTATGCAATTAATTGCCACCTCAAACAGCACCAAATCAAAATCTTTCCACTTTTCAGCTGTCTTTGGAGGACGTACGTAATAAGGTTTTATTTAGTAAACCAACCCTATGCATGGTTTCAGCACTAGCCAAACCTCACCAACTTTAGTCTAGAAAAAAAACAGGCACTTGGCACCCTTGTGATATACAGAGAAGTCACAGGGTAGTACCTGAGGGTCTGTAGGTTGCACACTTTGGTACCAGGTAACTTTTTTTCTTTATAAGAAAGAGTACTCCACACTGCACAACAGCTCCTCCCAGGGTTTTAACTTTGTTTTATTTTCAAAACCAGGTCCAATGAGCTTTCTGAACAGCTGGTGTAGCTACAGAGAAACCAGCTTCCTTCAGAGAGCAGTGCTTTTGGCGGGGAGGAGGAAATCCCTTCATACTTGAACATTTTCTAATTGCTTATTTATTGTATTCTGGGGTATGGCGTAAGTACAGAGAAGCCATCACCTCAGATGGCAGCTTTTAAAAGATTTTTTTTTTCCTCAACACCATGAATTCCTTTAACAAACATGTTTCCAGCATTCCCAGGTAGGCCAAGGTGTCCTACAGAAAAACCTTGGGTTAGACCTACAGGGGGTCTGGCTGGTGTTAACAGAAGGGAGGGCAGAGCTGGTGCAGCTGGCCATGGAGAAAGCTGACTTGGCTGGTGTGGTACAGAGAAGCCAGCTTGTTTACATGCTTATTCCATGACTGCTTGCCCTAAGCAAGAAAGTGCCTTTCAGGATCTATATTTTGGAGGTTTATTACGTATGTCTGGTTCTCAATTCCAACAGTTTAATGAAGATCTAAATAAAATGCTAGGTTCTACCCAAACTGTGTCTATTACTTTTCCATTGTTGCTTTCTGAGTTATTAAAATTTATAGCATCTGCCACCCATTGCCTGCAGTAAAACTTTCAACCAGGACTAAGATAAAATCATGGCTAAAAGCTTAGTGATTTAGAAAGCCTGGCTTATACTGTGCATGCACCATGGTTTATGGAGGTCAGAACAACATGATAAGAGTTTTATTCACACTTGCTGCATGAAGTCCTGGGAATCAATACTGTCTAAAGGCTTTGGCAATTAAGTGCTGCCTTCTGGATGGCAGAAGCAAGCAGAACTGGGGTGAAGGGGCTTCTGTGATGGCAGGAATTTAGTCTATATGCTACACATTTTGCTTTTTCTTAGCACTAAATTACATTTAAGAGTTGGTTTCTAGTCCTGGAACTCTGTAGACCAGGCTGGCCTCAAACTCACAAATCCACCTGCCTCTGCCTCCCAGGTCCTGTTAGTAAAGGTGTGCGCCACCACTGCCCGGCCATTTAAGGATTTAAGGTTTATTAAGATGAGACTAATTTCCTAGATATGTAGCTTTAATTTATAGCAAACAGAAACCCTGCTATGGTGTTAATGTTATACAAAGTTTATTGGTTTTCTTTGCCTGGTGGTGATGGCATTGTGTTCCTTTGATCATAGTACTTGGGAGGCAAAGATGAACATAGTTTAATTTCTGGGAGTATGGAGTGGCTCGTATATCCATCCCATTATTCAAGAGTAGCAAGTCCTTATCTCAAGTTTTCTAGAGGCTTGTTTGCTCGACAAAAATGACAAATTGCCCATTAGCAAGAACAGGACAATTGGGAATTCAAGATCTTCAGCTACATAATTTATATTGGGGTGGCCTGGGGTGAGACCATCTCAAAAATGCTCTACAACATAGATGTGCTTGTGAGATCTTAAAAACTAGTCTGGGAGCCCTCAAAATCTTGGAAGTCCTGAGAAGTCCTAGGTGCATGAACACTTAACTAGGTCAGGGAGAATAGAAATACGGACAAGCAGGAAGTAAGCATACATGGAGATAGGTGGAGTACTAAATAAGGCCTTGCTTCTGTACTGCCCCTAAACTGAAGCCTCTGCTGAGAGTATAGATGTATACCAGAGCTCCATTTATTTGGTACTGAAAATCAAACCCCAGGACTTAATGCATGGGAGACTATCTTACCAGCTGAACTCCAATATCTAGTCCCAAGCACTATTAATTAGCTTATCTCCACTTAATTCACCCCAACATGGGGGGGGGGGTGCTCAATAAAGCAACATGGAAGGAGCATCTCAATACAAACTACATACTTTGCATGAACCTTGGGTTCATAAGCACTGCAAAAGTTTGAAAAGGACAGCACCCCCCCCCACCCCCGAATAAACTTCCTAGGCTGACCATTTAAGGATATAATGCCAGGTTGTATTTCATACTATTAAGGAAAGATCATGAAAAAGAATGCAGGAAAAAAAAAAAAAAAAAAGCCGGGCGGCGGTGGTGCATGCCTTTAATCCCAGCACTTGGGAGGCAGAGGCAGGTGGATTTCTGAGTTCGAGGCCAGCCTGGTCTACAGAGTGAGTTCCAGGACAGCCAGGGCTACACAGAGAAACCCTGTCTCGAAAAACCAAAAAGAAGGAATGCAAACTTCTTATTAAAAACCATCGGAGCTCCCTAAGCCAACCTCTCTGGTCCATTGTATGCATTAAGCTGTATTTTTAGTTCTCCATTCTCAGACCGAATCTGGTCCTATCCCTAACAACATTTCAAAATAAAGGGTGAAGGAATAGAAAGATAGTAGAGATAAAAATAGGATGAATAGAAAGAAGATGTGATGGGGTTGGACAAATACAAGAAAACCTCAAGGCTTATGACTCAGCCATGGCTTAGAGAGTTACCATTCACTAAGCTGGTTTATACAAAAGTAAGCCATCTGGCTTCCCTATTTAGTAGTGCTATTCTGATGCCAAAGGTGTTGAGAAACTTGCTGGCTACAAATAGGAATAAATTATAAATTAAAATTACCTTTTGCATTTGTTAGTACTGGTTACCCTAGTCACTTGGCATTAACACAAGTTGTAAACTATATTTCTTCAGCTTTAGTGTTGGTGGGTATGAAAATTACAAGCAGCAGGATACAGGACCTTAAATCTAACAGATTTCAAATTGTCAACTCCTAGATGCCTTTGGGTAAATTTTACTTGTCTTCCTTTCTTCAAAGGTAAAGGTCAATGCTTCTTAAAGTACAAGTATGTTAATTCAGGTACACTGCTTCAAATGGTACCAAGCACATAGCAAGCACATGGGTTCAGCTACATTAATTGTGGTATAATTCCTTTTCCTAAAGAGCAAGTCAACTTTAAAAAAGACTGGGGAGCAGGGCGGGGGATGGGGGAGGGTATAGGGGACTTTTGGGATAACATTTGAAATGTAAATGAAGAAAATATCTAATAAAAAATGGAAAAAAAAGGACTATTAATAAGCCAGGTAGTGATGTCCCATGCCTTTAATTTCAGCACCCAGGAGGCAGAAGCTGGTAAATCTCTGAGAGCAAAGCCAGTCTGGTCTACATGGAGAAATCCTGTCTATAAAAACTAAAAGCCCTCAATCCTGGGATTCAAATTCTTCTCTGTTGCCTTGGATCCTGTAAGCTATAATTTTAAAGAACTTATAAGGGGGAAAAATGTAAAGGGAAAAGCAACTAGGTTTGGCGATATATATGTAATTACAAAACAGGCTGAAACAGAGGGTCCCCAACATGAGTTTGAGGCCAGCCTGGGCTGTACTGTGAAAGCCTGTCCCATATCATTTTTCTCCTCCCCCCCCCAAAAAAAATGTCCTTTGCATAGACAATAAGCCTATAAAGGCTGCCCCCACATCTGCACAAAGCATCTGGACGTCCCTCAGAACTCAGAGTGAACATGCTCAGAATCTGGCTCTGAAGGATTAGGATTTGAAGAATCTGTGTTTGAAGCACTTGACTCATCAGCTGGTTCAAATGGTCTCAAGTTTGCATATGTCACCTCTTGGGCTAGTTGCTCTAGGGAAGGGCGGCCTAATAGCAGGTTTCGGAGTGAAATTCGAGTCATCAGGAAGCTGAAAAAAAAGATAAACACTCAGTCCAAATTTATGTTTCTATGTAACTTCAACCAAAGCCCTCAGGAAACATTTGGTCTTAGACCCCTTCACCTGTGGACACAAATGACCTGAAATGACCCTTCCACATCTCAAATGCAAGCAGACCCTACTCTGAAGCTGGACAAGATTCTAGGGTAAAACAGAAATAGTCATGGAAAGGCTAAAGATAAACAGGCAGAAGGGGGTGAAGAGGGGAAGGAAGATCCCTAGGATTTGTTACACTAGGGGAGAGTAACCGAACTTTTGAGCACCTGATGGCAATGACATGCTTCTGTGACTGAAACTTACCTGCGTCGAAAGACATAAAGCTTTCGAAGCACAAAGCGGAGAAATCGCTCGTGTAATGTGCTATTTCGCCTGCGTTCAATTTCTTGGAGCTTCCTCTGTCGTCTGAGAAAGGTTTGGACCAGAGGTGTTGGCTCAGGGCCCCCTTTTACTTCCCCTTCCAAAAGAGGCTGAAGTTCTGGAGGCAGGGGCCCTGTTTCTGTCCAGAAGACACCAAAAAGGATCCAATGAGAAGGCCCATTCTCATTTAGAAAGCCCAATTCCATCAACTAGAGGCTTCACGTACTCTCTTTAATGCTTCGATTCTATAACCCTGACTTCTAAAACCAGGTACTCTCTCTGTCCAAGCCTTCATGCACTCACCACTTCCGTTCTCCACCTTCTCCTTTAATTCTTGCAGATATGCCAGGTCTTGCTCCAGTGCGACCTCTGTAGTGTTGACATAGATGTACATGTAGCAGGAAGGACTCGATGATACAGTATAGACTTTATGGTACTCTCCAGCAGGCAACTGGTAAGGGAACAAAGGACACGTTCCACTCTAGCGTCCCTAGCTAGGCTACTGCCGCCCCACTCTAATCCTATTGGTGCTCTCTTTCTGTGCCTTGGGAGTCATGCATCCACTAGCAGCTGGATGCTAGTGTTGCCCAGGTCTTCAGGTCTTCACTCACAAAATTCTCCAAGTGAAGCCCTGCCTGGAGCAAGAGCGTTCACCATCCCACCCCACCTCACCAGCCTCTGGAATCACAGCCTCACCTAAATTTCTTTCTTTTTTTTTTTCAAGACAGGGTTCCTCTATATAGCCCTGGCTGTCCTGGAACTCATTCTGTAGACCAGGCTAACGTTCTTATTTTATGGTATGGTACTAAATCCCCAGCCCCTCTATCACTGCTAACCCCAGAAAATACCTGCATTTTCTCTCCTTCTTGAAGAGTCTGATTTTTCTGTTCTGCCACCAATTCCACGGTGACTTCTCCCTGCAGCAGCTGGATGCTAGTGTTGCCCAGGTCTTCACTCACAAAATTCTCCAAGTGAAGCCCTGCCAGGAGCAAGAGAGTTCACCATCCCACCCCACCTCACCAGCACAGATAGCACACCTTCACCGCCATCGCCTCCAGAGTCCCCTTCCTACCCCATCATATGCAATGTCTCTATGGTCAAGGAAGCCAAAAAAAGACAGCAAAGTCTCCCCTGGTTTTCCTCCGTACCAGGGAAATCTGCAATGAAGACCACCTCAGTGTGGTTGTCCAGACTGTTCTTAATGTCCTGTAACTTGGTCCTCCAGGGAGATAAGTCCATCAAGAGTGGCTGCACCCAAGGCGTGCGCTGGAAGGGGGACCAGACAGCCTGCACGATGTCCACACGAGGATCAAAAAGCCTTAAAAAGGGAAACCATGTTCTGAGGAGGCAAGAGCCACCCACCCACCAGATTTCTGGTTCTGCTCCTTTCACCACTGAACCCACAGAGAGGGAGTAAGAGTTCCCAAAAGGAGAAATGCCTGCTGTCAGCATGTTATTGCCAGTCCATGGCAGAGAGGAGGGAAAGAATGTGAGTTAGTGGCCACCGAGAGGGCATTGTGCTAACAGTGTCTGAAAGAACAGTCAGTTCACTTTTCTCCTGGATGCTGGTGCCCCCTGCTGGACCACAACCAGATCAACCCCGACATGCACTAAACTGAGAGAGAGCCTTGTAAAAAGCAGACAACTGGGAGACTTCAGCTTTTCATCTTGGCAAAAAGAACTGTGCTTCATCTTTCCCTGTCGCTGCTCCCCTTGCCCACCTCTGCTGGAAGCGGTCATTGATGGAGACCCAAATATCAAAGTAGATCTGGGGCTCAGTGACATTGTACTTGGGAAGCAGGAGGCTCAGGCAAGTGGCATATTGCTTCAGCATGTCTGCATGATCCTTCCATCGCCGGCTCTGTGTGAATACCTGCCCCAAACCCCCACATTAGTCCCACGTTGTCACTGTCAACCTCCAAGACATTCACCGCCAATAACATAAACATCTCTGCCTGCTGCCTAACTTCACCAGGAGGGAAAAAAGGAAGTTGTCTTCGGTGGTGAATTTTTCATTGCTAAATATTTACTTACCTTTCCAAAACATAATCTTAATTCAAAACAATGACAAACTATCTCATCTCCATCTACAGTATATATGTTTATAAAAATGTTCAGCACCAGACATAGTGGCTGAAACAGGGATATATAGAAATACCCTGACTTATTGATTTAAAATATGGTCTGGGCCGGGTGTGGTGGTGCACACCTTTAATCCCAGCACTCGGGAGGCAGAGGCAAGTGGATTTCTGAGTTTGAGGCAAGCCTGGTCTACAAAGTGAGCTCCAGGACAGCCAGGGCTACACAGAGAAACCCTGTCTCAAAAAAAAAAAAAAAAAAAAAATATATATATATATATATATATATATATATATATAGTCTGGTGAGATGGTTCAACGGGTTAAAACACTTGCTATGAAACTCACAATGCTGTAGAAAGAACTAACTCCACAAAGTTGTTTCCACATGTGTCTGTCTCTCATGTACACACAAAATAATTTTTTAAAAAAACTACCGAGAAACGAAAAAAAAAAAAAAAGGGCCGGGCGTGGTGGTACATGCCTTTAATCCCAGTACTCGGGAGGCAGAGGCAGGTGGATTTCTGAGTTCGAGGCCAGCCTGGTCTACAAAGTGAGTTCCAGGACAGCCAAGGCTATACAGAGAAACTCTGTCTCGAAAAAAAAAAAATTTTAAAAACTACAAAAAGCTCAGGGATGAGGATGTAGCTCACTGTTAAATGTATGGGCTTAAACATGTGTTAGGCCCGGGGTCCAACACCAAATACGATCTCAAAGCCCAGGGGGCTCTGAAGAACTGGCAGCATCAGAAGTCTCACCCCAGGGTTAAGGTAGCCCAGCTCGCCGGTGAGGCCGTCACGGTAGGTGATCTTTACATGCTGGTGGGAGCGGGAGTGTACCATCATGTCCCAGGAATAGCCATACAGCCCATTTGTCCAGTTGTTGTAACCCTGGGAAGGCAGAGCACATAGCATGGGCTTAATAATGCTTCTCTACCCAACCCCATCCTCCATCAAGAAGACTACAGAACCAAGCCCTCCCTTCCCTAATCCTGCCACGTTGGCCACAGCCTGAGCCCAGCAGCTGTGCAGGTGTCCGGATCCTACAAACCTGGGTGAGGAAGTGGGAATAGGGCAGGAAGAGCTGCTCCAGGAGGTAGAGCAGAGTAAAGATGGCTCCCAGCTGGTGGCGCAGCCCGAGCTTCGGGCCAGCTTTGCCCCGGGCCCTCTTATACACACAAGAAGCACTAGGCCGAGGAGCGGCTTTGGTGGGCAGCAGCTCTTGCAGCCTTTTTGGGCATCGGGCTACCAGCTTCCGAGGCCATTCAGCTGAACAGAAGAGAGGGCTGCTGGCCAGCATGACATAGGGAAACATCCCTAGGAAAGCAGGAAGAAGACATGTCAGTGTGCTCACACTCCTTCTACCATCACCCCTTATGAAGCACCTCTGAAGGATTTTACTTTAATGAAGGTTTATTGTCTTAAGACAAGTCTCATGTAGCCTAGGCTGGCCTAGAACTTACTATGTAGCTGAGGATTACCTTGACCTAATCCTTCTCAGTCTACTTCTCAAGTGCTGGGACTAGAGGCGAAAACCATCCCAGCTGGTTTCCTGTGGTGCTCCGGATGGAGCTCCGGGCTCTGTACACTCTAGGGAAGCGCTGCAGCTGCTGAGCCGCATCCCACAGACCCTCACCGTGCAGCACACTGCACCGGAGCTCCCAAGCCGCTCATCTTTACCTCTTCCCACTTTGCAGTGACCATACTGGGTTCACCCAGTAACACCTCCCGCCTGCGGATCACCATCCCCAGTTGCTTCCCACAGCCCTGCAGTCACTCTCCCTACCACTGCGGGCACTCACCGATGCTGAAGAGCTGCGAGTTCATGCAGTGAAAGTAGGAAACGAAGAACAGGCCAACGGGTCTGGAGGCATCAAAGAAGAGCAGGAAGCCAGCCGAGAGATCAAGGAGAAGCCCACACCAGTGTACTACCAGCAGGCTTGTCAGCTCCTCAGACAACACCAGCCTGCAGACATGGGGACAAAAGGCCAGGGCCAGTCAGCTGGCTCACCCAGCGGCCAGAGCACAAGCATCAGGTGCTTCAGCAACCTGTCCCTGACGAAGGATCTGCCCAGCAGCGGGGTACAACAGCTAAGCCCCAGATGCAGCTGTAAGAATGTTCTATCTGGAACTTTCCAATGTCTTGACATTTTCAGGTGTCCATTTTCTCCCCCAAGATCCCCTGGTACGAGGAGTAAGGCCCAATCTCCTGGGATAAAACTTGACTGGAAGCATCATGGAGGAAGCGGGCACCCCACGGACATCCTAGAGCAGAAACGTGGCAAGGCGAGCCTGGGCTGGGCATGCCGCTCACCGGCAGCCACGGCGCTCGCCTCGCATGCACAGAGCTCCCGGTCTGCTCCCCAGCATCTCACAAAACCGGGTGTGGCAGTGCACACCTGTAATCCTAACACTAGGGAGGCAGAAGCAGGGGGGTCAGAAAGTTCAAGGTCATTTTCGTGGAGCTGGGAGCTCGCCTGGGATAGATGATACCTTTTCTCAGAAGAAAAAGAACTGGCTCGTTTTTAAAAGTTGATATCACTGGGCTGGTAACATGGTTAGGTACTAAGCCAAGAGATCTGAGATTGATCCCTGGCACCCACAAGGTGGAAGCAAAGGAGCTGTATGATGTCCTCTGACCGCCACATATAGGCCATGGCACACGTGTGCCAAGTGTATCTATAAACACATACAAGTCGATACATGTAAAAATAAAAATGTAAAAAACGAGTGACTGGCCAAAGTTCAGAATGTGGAAAACAGGAAGTGGGAAAGAACCAGAGAGGGTGACTGGGAAGGAAGGAAGGAAGGAAGGAAGGAAGGAAGGAAGGAAGGAAGGAAGGAAGGAAGGAGAGAGAGACCGCAGATGAGGCTGCCTGTCAAGTAGGAGCGGCACCATTCACCTTTGCCAAAACTGTCTGACGAGCTCCTATGGAGACTACAGTCACTGGGGAGACTCAGCGGGTAAGGGCATTGACTGCTATTGCAGGGATCCCGAGTTCAGTTCCCAGCAAGCACATGGTGGCTCACAACCATCCATAATGGGATCCAGTGCCCTCTGCTGGTGTGTCTGAAGGCAGCTACAGTGTACTCACATACATAAAATAAATAAATAATAATAATAAAGAAGACTACAGTTCTACTGCATTTAATGCTAGCAGAGGCAGAGGAGCTCTGAGTTCAAGGCCAGCGTGGTCCACATAGTAAAGGTCCAGACCAGCCAGAGTTACATAGTGAGTCCCTGGCTGCAAAAAATTAATAAATACAATAAAAAGAGTTGGATCAGGGCTGGGGTGCTTGCCTTATATGCATAAAATCCCAGGATCAATCCCCAGTACTGACAAAATATAATTAAAAAAATTTTTAAAAGGAAAATTATTGACAAGGCAAGAACACAAGCAGCTCCCACTGCCACCCGGGGTAACTAACTTGCTGAGTACTGCTGGGTGCTGCTCGGTGCTGCTGGTTACTGCTGGGTAGTGCTAAGTAGTGCTGGGTGCTGGCTCACTGACCAAGTGTGCTCCTACTGTCAACTTGCACAAGCTGAAGTCATCTGGAAAGAGGAAACCTTAACTGAGGACTTGCCTCCAACGTTCTGCCTATCAGAAAGTCTTTGGGGGGTATTTCCTTCACTAATGATTGATGTGGGAGGGCCCAGTCAACTATGCACAGTGTCCCCTCTGGGCAGGCGGCCCTGGGTGGTATACAAAAGCAAGCTGTCATGGCTGGAGAACTGAGTTAACAGTTAAGGTTACTGGCTGCTCTTCCAGAGGACCCAGGCTTGAGTCCCAGCACCCACCTGGTGGCTCAAAACTCTAACTCCAGTCCCAGGGGATCTAATGCCTTCCCTCTTCCAGACTCCATGAACACCAGGTACACATGTGGTACACAGACATACATGCAGACAAAATAGTTATACACATAAATAAAATTAAGCTTTTCTTTTTAAAACAGAAAAAGTGAGCAAGCCCTGAGAAACAAGGCAGTTTGCAGCCCTAGCACTCCATGGTCAGCTCCTGCCTCCAGGTTCCTGCTCTGTGGAGTTCCTGCCCTGGCTTCCCTCGATGATGGCAGAGGACTGGGATGGGCTGGATGTGTGCCCAATTAAACCCTTTCCTCCACATGTTGTTTTGGTTGTGGTCTTATCACAGCAATTGAAAGTAAAGTTGGACATTAAGTCACCTAATTCTGATTCCTTTCTCTTTTAGACTCTCTATAGCACAGAGTCTGCAAGATGCAGTTAGGCCTCCATCTTTCAGTATCATTACTCTGTATCTGGCTGAATGGTGGTGGCGTACGCCTTTGACCCCAGCACTTGGGAGGCAGGTGGATTTCTGAGTTCGAGGCCAGCCTGGTCTACAAAGTGAGTTCCAGGACAGCCATTGCTATACAGAGAAACCCTGTCTTGAAAAACCTAAATAAATAAAAAGTCAGATATGTGTTACACAGACCTGACGAATGAGTCACCCACTCAGGACCTGTGGCCCCGAAAGGCCTCTGTGCTGACCACTCACTTGAAGGGACTGAAGAGCCAGTGCCGGGACAGGTGCTCCATGGAGTAGCCCCCAACCCAGTCAGCATCAAGCTTTTTCACGCCCGCGATGAAGTACACGATGAAGATCTGCAAACAAAGAGGAAGCATGAATGTCTAAGCAAGCAAAGAGCCTGTGTTCTGCAGGAAGCTCCGTGATTCAAAGCACTCGCTGCTCTCGCAGAGGACCTAGGCTTGATTCCCAGCGCCCACATTAGGCAGCTCAGAACTGCCTGTAACTCCAGTTCCAGGGCACCTTCTTCTAGTCTCTGTGGGCACTGTATGCACTTGGTCCACATAGACACAAACAGGCACACAGATATAAGAAAGAAGAAAGGCAACCTTAAAAAATAACAGTTCTCATCTCGCCCAATGCCCCAGAAAGAACAGATTAACTCCTCTAAGCATACCCTCAGTCATTCATCCAACAAGCTCTAAAATTCTAATCCAATACACACAAGGTCTTATTCATTCCATGATGGGGTGGGAACTCAGAAACTGAGGAACTAGAAAAAAATGGAAGGGCCCATCTAGTTTTCTAACAAAAAGAATAAAGAAGTAGCCAGGAATAACAAGATGGCTCTGTGGGTAAGCGTGCTTGCTGCACAGGGCTGACAGCTTGAGTCAATCCCCTGGTCAAAAGGATGCTCACTCCTCCAGGGAGATGGGAGAATCACCTGCAAGCTTTATGGGTCAGCTAGCCTGGAGTATGCAGTAGGGCAGAAACATCAAGCGAGATACCACCTCAATAAGTGAAAGAGGAGAACCAACTCCCTAAGTTATCCTCGTATTTCCATGTGTATGTCATAGCACATGCACCCACACCCCTATACCCCCAAATAGTAATAATAATAATAATAATAATAATAATAGTGGGTTGTTGTTGTTGTTTTTTTAAGATTAGGTCTCACAGTATAGTCCTGGCTGGCCTATTTCACGAGTGCTGAGATTAAAAGTGTGAATAGCCATGCCTGGCTATATAAATAAATAATTCTTAAAAACAAGAAAGAATAGCTGGCTGTTGGTTGCACAAGCCTTTGATCCCAGCACTCAGGAGGTAGAACACTGGAATCTCTGAGTTCGAGGCCAGCCTGGTCTACACAGTGAGTTTCAGGACAGCCAGAGCTACACAGAGAAACCCTGTATCAAAACAAAACAAACAAAAATCACAAAGCAAGAAAGTATGTAGGGAAGAAGAGGAGAGGGCCTCTGACCACTGCTGACTGTACAGCTCACAGGGAGTCCCTCCCCCATCTTGAAATCCCTTGAAATCCCTCCCCCATCTTGAACCTTGGCTGGGTGTTGTACAGGGCCTAAAGCATTCTCCACAAATGCATAAGGGCCCAAGGTTAATCCCCAGGACCCATGTAAAGTAAGGCAAAGGATTTTGCATCTGTTCTTGTAGCTCCTAAAGTGAGATGGGAGACAGAGACAGGGGAGTTCCTGGAAGCTCATGGGGCAGCCTCAAACCAAAAAAAAAAATCAAGGTGGAAGGTACATGTGTGTGTGTGCGCACACACACACACACACACACACACACACACACACACACACACACGAGTCCGTACCTGGCCACGCAGGACTGTGTAATTCCAAAGGGGCACGTGAGCATTCTTCTTTTGGGCATTCAGCAAGCCATCCACAGACCTATAGGAAGGAGGAAAAAGCATCAAGAAAGGCCTCCTAAGTCCAGCCACATTCCCTCCCTACTATTAGGCCAGTCCTATTTATCTCAGAAACAGCTCTCATGCCTGCTCTGATTCTCTGGGCCCTCTTGAAACACATGAGTACATTTTCCTGGGACGTTATGTTGCGAAGGGAGTCTCTCATATCACAGACTGGCCTCAAACTCACCAGGTAGCTGAAACTAGTCTTGACCTCCTGACATCCCTGCTTCAGTATCCCAAGTGCTGGAACCACAGGAGTGTGCTGCCATACCTGGAATATGACTGCACTGTAACAGCAATGACTACCAAGATCATAAAAGAACACTACTATAGATGTTCTGTGGCTTATAAAGTATTATCCCAGTGAACCCATTTTAAACTGAAAATAAATGAAAAATAAAATAGCCTTAATTTAAAAATGTATTTGAGATACATAAACTATTAAATGTCACAGCATGGCTTATATACTATGTTAAATGTGCTCAGAGAAAACTGCAATAGTCTACAGTTGGGCAAAACCATCCAGGACAAGGCTTATTTTATAATAAAGGGTTGTTTTGTTTTTTTTGTTTGTTTGTTTTTTCGAGACAGGGTTTTTCTGTGTAGCCCTGGCTGTCCCAGAACTCACTCTGTAGACCAGGCTGGCCTTGAACTCAGAAATCCGCCTGCCTCTGCCTCCTAAGGGATTAAAGGTATGTGCTACCCCTGCCCGGTAAGGATTGAATATTTTAGTGAATACTATGTCAACTAAGAGCACACATGTGATGGTTTGTATGTGCTCCACCCAGGGAGTGGCACTTTTTAGAAGGTGTGGCCCTGTTGGAGTAGGTGTGTCACTGTGAGTGTGGACTTTAAGACCCTCATCAGGCTGCCTAGAAGCCATTCTCCTGTTTGCTTCAGATGAAGATGTAGAACTCTCAGCATCCCCTGTGCCATGCCTGACTGGATACTGCCATGTTCCAGCCTTGATGATAATGGACTGGACCTCTGACCCTGTAAGCCAACCCCAATTAAATGTTGTCCTTAGAAGAGTTGCCTTGGTCATGGTGTCTGTTCACAGCAGTAAAATCCTAACTAAAACAACAGGTATGCTCTCACCACCATGTGAAAAAAACACTCAAGTTGAACCATTAAGTCAGAGACTGTCTACTGTGAGTCATAAGAATAAAACTTCAGTGTAGCGGGGCATAGTGGCACATGCCTACAATCCCAGGACTTGGGTGACAGTGCCCAGAGAACTGCCAGATGTTTGGAGTCATCCAATGAGAGCCCGACTCAAAACAAACGCACACACAGTGTTTCCGACTGGCTCACTCCCCAGTGTGTCCCAATGAATCAGGTCAAGTTCAAAGTTAAACTAGAAATGAGAAGAAGGAACACTCGAGGGAGTGTTTGGAAACTCTACAGGGGTGGGTGGGAGAAATGCCTCAAGTAGGCAATCAGTTCAATTCCTGAAGCTCACAAAAAGGTGGGTTGTCTTCTGACCTCTACACAGGGACCACAGCATGTACACTCTTGTTCCCCTATAGCATGTGCTCTCAATCCTACACAATAATAATACATTCAATTAAAAACTAAAAATAGGCTGGGCATGGTGCACACAGGTTTAGTCCCAACACTCAGGTAGGCAAAGGCAAGCAGATCCCAAGCGTTTGAGGCCAGCCTGGCCTACTGAGCAGGTTCTAGGATTACGTAGTAAGACTATGTCTCAGAAAAAAAAAAAAAAAAAAAGTAAATAGATAATAAAATCACCAAACAGGCAACTGGAGAGATGGTTTAAAACACTGGCTGCTCTTCTACAGAACCTGGATTCAACTCCCAGCACTCACACAGCAGCTCACAACTGCCTGTAACTCCAGTTCTAGGAAATCCAGAACTGTATTCTGACCCCCACGGGCACCAGGCACACACACATGGGGCACCAGACACACACATGATACACATGCATAGAGGTCAGCTAAATGTACATACACATGAAAGAAAATTAAAACACACACATGAAGATTCATACATATATAGCTCAAGCTATAATCCTCTTGCCTCTGCCTTCTCAATGCTGGGAATACAGGTATGTACCATCGCATTCAGCTATACAGTATGTGACAGTAAAAAAAAAAAAAAAAAAAAAGCCGGGTGTGGTGGCGCACACTTTTAATCCCAGCACTCAGGAGGCAGAGGCAGGTGGATTTCTGAGTTCGAGGCCAGCCTGGTCTACAAAGTGAGTTTCAGGTCAGCCAGGCCTATACAGAGAAACCCTGTCTCGAAAAAAAAAACAAAAAAAAAAAAAAAAAAGGAAGAAAGGGAGAGTGGGGCTGGGAAAGTAGCCCAGAGACTCTGAGCACTTCCTAGCACGTATAAGACCCTGAGTTTGATCCCTACCTCCATAGGGGTAAAAAAAAGGAAAAATAAAACTTAAAATATTCCCCAGCAAAATAATGCAGAGCACAAACTAACATTTATAAAATAGATGCCAGGATCCAGTGCTAGAGGACTCCTGGTTTTAAATTTTATCCTGAGAGAGAACAGAGGAGACAGGCTACTAACACCAGATTTCCTCTGAGGCAGAAACCAAGCAGGTTGTGAAAAGGTCAAGGACAAAACCCTATTGTCTCCTCCCTGCTGTGTAATCCTAGACAGATTCTTCATTTCCCCAAGACTGACTTCCTCAGCTCTAGCTGTGTTTGCTTGTTTTGAGACAAGGTCTCTCCTATGTATATGTATATGTATATGTGTATGTGTATGTGTATGTGTATGTGTATGTGTATGTGTATGTGTATGTGTATGTATATGTATATCTGTATCTGTATCTGTATCTGTATCTGTATCTGTATCCCAAGCTGGGCTCTAATTCGAAGCAGCCATCTTGCCTCAGCATCCCAAAGCGCTGGGAATGAGCGCCTAAACCTGAGTCTTCATTGGGGTTTAATGAGGGGGGTGGGGGGGAATGTAAATATGCCGGCTAACACAAAGCCCTGAGGGTATGATAGATAATTTTTAAAAATGTCTAAAAGTCACAAAAATGGAACTTGGAGTGGGAGATAGCTGTCAAAGCAACCTCTTAATTCTCTATGATCAAAGTTAGACATCCTGAATTGGTTTCAAGTTTGACGATGGTAGGGGATGGGGACTGGGGTCACAGCCTGGCAGTAGCAGCCACGCTCAGCACGAAGGAAGTCGGGTGCGCACACACGGAGCTTTATGGGAGAGACGTAAGTGCTCGTGTGTCAGTGTGAACCACCTCCATCTGGCTCACTGTGCTTCCACAGCTGCAACTCACTTCACGATGGGAAAAAAAATCTCAAGGTCTGGGGGCCTACCACCCTGCTCCAAGGCTTGTCCCCACCTCCCTGATAGACAGTCACCTAGGCCAGAGATGCAGTGGGTTACTTGCACCTGGGGCAGCACTGCTGAGCCACCCTGGTGGCCCCTGTCCTTTGGTTTCGGCTATCTTTTCCACCTCACAGCACCTTCTATGTTTGGCTATAATTCTGCCTCTCTGGGCTCACACACAGAAAGCAAAGTCTGCATCCCTGGAGGATCTGAAAACAGCTATGTCTGGCTTTAGTCTTCTCTTCTTCTAAGAGGGTTACAGGAGAGGATATACCAAGGTACCTGGAGAGATAGGAAAACAGTGAAGGGGTGGGCTGGACACTTTCCTATGGCCCTGCACTCACCCAGGGCAGGCAAGCAAGAGAGCTGAGCGGGCAAGGACGCTCACCATCAAGCCTACTGACCCGAGCTGGACCCCCCAGAACCCATGTGGAAGAAGGAGAGAACAGGCTCCCCTAAATCCATCCAAGTCAAAGTATGACCTCATAACTATACTTTGCAAAACTTGGTTTAAAATATGTCTACTGAGCCAGCATGATGGCTCACGCCTGTAATTCAGCTAAAATAGGAAAATAGCAAGTTCAAGGCCAGCCTAGACTATACAGCGAGTTCTAGACCAGCCTGAGATACAGGAATACGAACCCCACCTCCCCCTCCCCCTTCAAAACCAAAACACCAATAAAAACTGTTCCCATTGGACGGTTTCTAGGGCTATCTCTCTGTAAGCATCCTGACCCAGTCAGACCTCCGCTTTATTTTTCTCCCAAGGCACACATACCAGCAGTGGTTTGCATCCATGAATGTCAACTGAAAGGCCAACAAACCATAGAGATAGGAGTGATTGTTCCACGACGTCTTGTCCAGGAGAAACACGTACCAGTACGGTAGCAGGAATAACACACAGCTTAGCCGGTAGCACAGCCCCAGCATCATGCCCAGTGCCCCTGGGGATTGGTGAGGAGAGGGTTCAGGTCAAAGTGTCACCACCACAGGCCCAGCTTCCCTGGGACTGAAATTAAGAAAAGTCAGCAGGCATTATATAATCAGGCAGAGAGCTACATGGGAGAAGAGTTGCGGGGTCATGACGACTCATACGACACACAGATAAGCGGCAAGAAACTGAATCGCAGCAGGCGTGGCACAGGCATCCAATGACTTGGCTCACCAGAATGCTGCTGGTGAGTGTCTCACAGGCCCTGGTTCAGACCCCAGCACCCAGTTCCCCTCACCCAGAAACATGATGGTGTAGACAAGATACATCCAGTCAAGTGGCAGTGGGCGCAAGGCATCCAGCAAAGGGAAGCGGCACACGTCCAGCCCATCCAGGTATTTTCTGTCCAGGGAGCTAAGGCCACGTTCCTGGGGAATGTCCAGCAGCATCAAGAATGCTGTAAAGGCAGGCAGGAGAAGACACCTGTCAGGCATCCACAGAGGAAGCAAGACACAGCTCTAAGCATGCCCAGCTCCACGCTTGAAGTTTAAGACCAGCCTGGGCTACACAATAACGGTCCCTGCTATATGTACTGAGCCTACTTTGTGCTAAGCATTATGCTCCTTGTGTGGTATGACAAATCCTTAAGCTCTGTGAGCTGATTTGCCCCTGTAACAATCATGCTCAGACCCTGTGTGTCAGGAGCCATAATGGGACAAGCTAATAACTAGCAGGTGATCTTCCTGAAGTGGCCTGTCTCGAATTATTATATAATCTGCGACAGGTGAGCCCTCATTAAGCAAGGCTGTGAGGGACTCGTTTTAGGAAAGATTCCTGCTATTATTATTAAACATATATAACGATCACTAAGTGGGAGCACACCCCCTTTGGAGGAGATCTCTGCAGATCCACGAAGATGTACTATCTTGTAGTGATGCTATATAGACAAATAGATGACTTAAGTCTTAATGATGATCCTATAAGAATTCCTAAAATTGGTGGCTGGTGAGATGGCTCAGCGGGTAAGAGCACCCAACTGCTCTTCCGAAGGTGATAAGTTCAAATCCCAGCAACCACGTGGTGGCTCACAACCATCCGTAACGAAATCTGGCTCCCTCTTCTGGAGTGTCTGAGGACAGCTACAGTGTAATAAAATAAAATAAATCTTTAAAAAAATAATAATAATTCCTAAAATTGGGCTGGTCATGGTGGCACACGCCTTTAATCCCAGCACTCGGGAGGCAGAGGCAGGTGGATTTCTGAGTTCGAGGCCAGCCTGGTCTACAAAGTGAGTTCCAGGACAGCCAGGGCTACACAGAGAAACCCTGTCTCGGAAAAAAAACGAAAAAACAAAAACAAAAAAGGTAGAAGCCTTTTCTTTCTCTATGTAATAAAGATTGGAGCGCATCCAAAATGAGTGAGTTCTTTCTGCACCGGTGCTTGGTCTTTTGCTCCATATGCATATGTAAGTATGGATGTGTGTGTAAGTATGTAATTGAGAGAATGTATGCAAGCTGGGCCCAGTTGTGTTTGGATGGAAATGTATAAATGAATAAATGAGCATGCATGAATCTGTATATGAACTTATGTGAGATATGCATATTCACTTATGTAAAAATTTTTCCTTCTGTGAATGTTATTCTCTTCTCCTGGTCAATAGAAGTTTATTGCTCCAAACTCTCCCCTAGCCTGACAGTAAGAGGCATCTGGACAACACGGAAAAGGCTCTAGCAATGAATCCTTTACTTAATCTCCTACTGTTTTAAGATGAGGTGCTAAATGCAAGAGACTGCAGTTTCTGGCCTCAGAGGATCACAGAAGGCAGGTCAGCTACAACAGCATAGTAACTTAGATAAGTAAACTTTTTATTATACAGCAACTCTAAATTTCTCGCAAGACAAAGTCTTACCCTGCGCCTATGCTCTTCCCCATCCGCTGCCCCAAGAAGCACCAACAAGGAAGAAGAACCCCCCATGCTGGGGCTGCCCCGGCATCTGTGCAGGGGGGGAGGCTGGAGCAATGGCCTGACTGAGTAACCATAAGGACTGTAGTTCAGAGCCCAGCATTCATGTAACATGCTGGGAGTTCTATGCACATCTTTGATACCAGCAATGAATGGGGTAGAAACAGGAGGCTTGCTGGTTTGCTGGCTTTCTGCTTGCTGAGAAACTGCAAGTCCCAGGGGCTCAGAGAGAGATTCTGCCTCAAAGAAACTAGTGGAGTGGGACAGAGATCATCTGCTGGCGTCTTGTACTTATGCTCAGGCTTCCACCTGTTCACATGTGTGTGCATATAATCACACACGTGTGCATATATAATCACACACCCACACACACACCTGTGTGATATTTATATATCTATAACACTAAAGAATAAATCTTTAAAAAAAACACTTCAAAAACCAGGGTTCCTAATACACCTTCAATCTGGCACCGGGGAGGCAGAGGCAAGCAGATCTCTGTGAGTTCTAGGTCAACCTGGTCTACATAGTGAGTTGCAGGGCCACCCAGGACTGTATATCCAAGACAGTGATACCTTGTCTCAAAAGATCAAAACAAACAACAAAACAAGACAAAAATAACGAAATCTCACAGGGTTGCAGGTAGGATTAAATAAGATCTATATACAAAACACTATAGAAACATAGGGTTCAAGTAGTTACATCTATAAAGATACACCCTACTGAGCTATAAAAAGTGACCCAGCGGGCCTTCTTAACATTTTTTTTTTTTAACCTCCTGACATACCCAGGAAAGCAGTGGTATTTGGTCAACACACCAAGACAAATAAGGGACACTCAGGTCTGGAAAGCCACTTAGGTTCAGGCAGGGTTTCTCAATCTCGGGAGAAGCTGCAGTAGCCAGTCTGGTTAATTATCTATAGGGATATTTACCCGTTTGTTACAAGACATCTGGTGTATCCTGGTACCAGCACAAATTCCAGCAACCACCTATTTCTCTTCTCCGGAAAGTTCTGACAACTAAAAAGGTCTCCAGGTTGCAAAATGGCCCCCAGCTGGAAACTGCTGGACTTAAAGGCACATCTTGGCGCATCTGTGACCCTGTGAGTCGTCACCCTGGCTGATTCTCTGAGCTTCTGAGCAGCTTCACGACATGAACAAAACGTGTCTCTTGTCAGGTGTCATGTTGTTTGTAATCCCAGCACTTGAGAAACAAGAGGAGCACTTAAGAGGCTAGACAAGGGCTGGAGAGATGGCTCAGTGGTTAAGAGCACTGACTGCTCTTCCGAAGGTCCTGAGTTCAAATCCCAGCAACCACATGGTGGCTCACAGCCATCCATAATGAGATCTGACGCCCTCTTTGAGCCGGGCGTGGTGGCGCACGCCTTTAATCCCAGCACTTAGGAGGCAGAGGCAGGCGGATTTCTAAGTTCGAGGACAGCCTGGTCTACAAAGTGAGTTCCAGGACAGCCAGGGCTACACAGAGAAACCCTATCTCGAAAAACCGGAAAAAAAAAAAAAAAAAAAAAAAAAAAAAAAAAAAAAAAAAAAAGAGGCCAGACAAGCCTGGTCTATGTAATGAGACCATTTCAAAAGCCAAAGAGCTGGGGAGATTACTCCATTGGTAAAAAATCAAAGTTCTTGCTGCAAGTGTGAGAGGCTGAGTTCAGGTCACTAGCACTCATGTCCGAAGCCTGGCATGGTAGCTATCCATCTCAGTGCAGTGGAGGCTGAGAGACAGGATGACCCCTGGGGCTTGCTGGCCAGCCAGTCTACCTCAATTGGTGAGCTCTAGGTTCAGGAGAGAGAAACCCCCACCTCAAAAACTAAGATGGACAGTGGCTGAGTGTACTGGATGGTTTTATGTGTCAACTTGATACAGGCTGGGGTTATCACAGAGAAAGGAGCTTCAGTTGTAGAAGTACCTCCATGAGATCTAGCTGTGGGGTATTTTCTCAATTAGTGATCAAGGGGGAAAGGCCTCTTGTGGGTGGGACCATTTCTGGGCTAGCAGTCTTGGGTTCTATAAGAGAGCAGGCTGAGCAAGCCAGGGGAGGCAAGACAGTAAGTAACATCCCTCCATGGCTTCTGTATCAGTTCCTGCTTCCTGACCTGTTTGAGTTCCAGTCCTGACTTCCTTCAGTGATGAACAGCAATGTGGAAGTGTAAGCCGAATAAACTCTTCCTCCCCAACTTGCTTCTTGGTCATGATGTTTGTGCAGGAATAGAAACCCTGACTAAGACACTGAGGAAGACAGCTGACACTGACCTCTGGCCTAAACTCACCACATGCAAGCATGCGTGCACTCACACAGGCATGCACCTGTTCCTCTACTCCATGTGTCCAAAGCATTTCTAAACACTAAACCCTAACTGGAGATGACAAGGCCAGGTAATTCCAAACTTCCAAAGAATTCTTCCATTATTCCAATACCTTCAGCTCTAAGGAAAAGAGAATCTAAGAAATGGGCAACTAGGCTGGAGAGAACGGCTCAGCAATTAAGAGCATGCAACTGATCTTCCTTTTGTTTTTCTTTTTAAAAAGATTTATTTATCTTATGTATATGAGTAGTACACTGTAGTTACCTTCAGAAACACCATAAGAGGGCATCAGATCCCATTGCAGATGGTTGTGAGCCACCATGTGGTTGCTGGGAATTGAACTCAGAACCTCTGGAAGAGCAGTCAGTGCTCTTAACCACTGAGCCATCTCTCCAGCCTGCAACTGATCTTCCAAAGGACCAGAGTTCAGTTCCCATCACCTATATCAGGCAGCAACTACCTTTAACTCCAGCTCCAGGGCATCCAACTCCCTTTTCTGGCTTCTACAAGCAAGCACACGCCTGGCCTACAATCACAGAGACTGCCCTGGCTAATCTTCACCACCTAAAAACAAGCTAGAAGACCTCAACTGAGGAAATGCCTCGAAGAAATTGGCCCGTAAGCATTGATGTGAGAGGGCACAGCCTACTATGGATGGTGCCAACCTGGGCAGGTGATCCCTACTGGTAGAAGAAAGTAGGCTGAGCAAACCATGAGGGGCCAGCCAGCATCTACAAGGTTCCTCCATAGCCTCTTCTTCAGTTCTGGTCTCCAGATTCCTGCACTGACTTCTCTCCAAGATGGACTACAACTGTAAGCTGAAATGAACTCATTCTTTTCCAGGTTGCTTTTCATCATGGTGTTTTTAATCACAGTAATAGAAAGCAAACTAACACATACATACACATAAACAAAATAATACTGATGAATCTTTTTGTTTTTGTTTTTGGTTTTTGAGACAGGGTTTCTCTGTAGCCCTGGCTGTCCTGGAACTCACTCTGTAGACCAGGCTGGCCTCGAACTCAGAAATCTGCCTGCCTCTGCCTCCCAAGTGCTGGGATTAAAAGCATGCGCCACCACGCCCGGCCTAATACTGATAAATCTTAAAAAGAAATAAAATGACATTTTTCCATCACTACCACTACCGCCTCAACCAAAATGTCCCCTTCCAGAAAATGGACTTACCAAAGAGAAAACGAAAGACAGCTAGGTTTGCAGGGTCCGTTGGTTTGTTAAGCAGGGTCACGATACTCTGCCAGCTAGATAAATCTGTCCATTCAAACCCTAAAATTTTCTCCATTCGGCTGCCCTGTTTCAGTCCTGATGTCTGTGCAGACTTGTTTTTCTGTACTTTATCTACAAACCAAGAACTGGGGTTAAAAAAAAAAGTGCGTGGGAAAACCACAGTCTCTAGAGCCTAGGATCTCCACCCACTGGGTTCTCCCACTGATCCAGCTACTCCAAGCTTCTGAGTCCCAGGCCATCCTCCAGGATTCTCCTACCATCTCCCAACACAGACCGCCATCTCTCTCAATAAGCCCCTTCTCCACTAAGACCACTGTCCCTCTCGCCAACTCTCAGCCTACCTGAGGCGGGAGCAGCCCGTGCAGAGCCGCGGTGCACAGCCATGACTGCAAGGACAGGTGAACCTCTCTGCAGCCAGGTCCGACCTAGTGGAACCTCCAGACTTAGACTTGCTGTCTTAGGCTCCGCCTCTTCAACACGTAAGCACTCGCGCGGACAGCCGGAAAGCACCCGCACTGTCGTGAAGGCCGGAACCCCGGGCCCGACCCAGCCCGGCCCGGGACTCAAGCATGGGGGGCGTGGGCTAGGGGTGTGGGCGGGGCGATCCTGAGCCCACCATTGAGCTCAGAGACCGGGTGGGTATGAGGTGCTTTGGGGTTGGGCGGCGCAGGAGCTTGCATTGAGAGGAAGGAGTGACCATTTTCAGAACAAGTCTCTCTATACTACTAGCTATCCTATCACATACTTAAGCCTCAACCCTGACGCCTGCTTTGTTGTTTTTAGACAGGATCTCTTTTTGTAGCTCTGGCCTTCCTGGAACTCACTTGTGTAGACTGGACTGGCCTCAAATTCACCTGCTTCTGCTTTTGGAGTGCTGGGATTAAAAGCACTCACTACCACGCTGGGCTTGCCTGCTTTTGAGACCGAACTAGCCTCCAACTCCCAGCGATCCTCCTGCCTCTGTCTGCCACATTTTAGGATTTAAGAACTAAGAATTATACTTTCCTAATTTCATTGAGGCCTTCACGAGCCCCATCAGGAGTCTCCAGGTTTGAACATTCCGTCCCCGCACCCCCTCCCAAAAAGTCGCGAGGTGCAAAAGGATAGACTTTTCCGCAGATGTGGATTAAAGATTATCTTGGAAGGGGCTGGAGAGATGGCTCAGCAGTTAAAAGATCTAATTGCTCTTCCAGAGATCCTGAGTTCAATTCCCAGCAACCACATGGTGGCTCACGACCATGTGTAATGGGATCCAAGGCCCTCTTCTGGTGTGTCTGAAGGCAGCTACAGTGTATTTATATACATAGAATAAATATTTAAAAAAAAAAAAAGATTCACTTGGAAGAACTGTCTCTGCTTAACGCTGGTGCATCAATCCTATCTGTACCTAAAAGAATCCCTAGATTTGAAAACAGCAGAACTGCTGAAGGGGAGATAACTAGCAAGTGGTGGGTCCAGCCATCTGTGAGAGGGTCTTGAACACAGNTGTAATATCTAACTCCTTACTGAAGTTGGCCCACAGAAGGAAAAGAACATTCCAGAACAGAATGGTTCTCAACAATTTGGTCTCAGGACACTTTTTACACTGTTGGAAATAAAGGAAATTCGTTTTGGTGGGTTTTGTTTGTTTGTTTGTTTGTTTTATTTTTTGTTTATTTACTTCATGTATGTGAATGCTCTGTTCTCACACACACCAGAAGAGGGAGGGAATTGGATTCCATTACAGATGGTTGTAAGCCACCGTGTAGTTGCTGGGAATTGAAGCAGGTCCTTTGGAAGAGCAGCTAGTGCTCTTAACTACTGAGGCATCTCTCCAGCCCCAAGCATTTAAATTTTTAATTGTTTTTTTTTTTTTACTATTCTAATTAGTGCTATAGTAAATATCTGTTTCTGCATATTCTAGGATATTTTCATGGTCCCCACGAGGCTGCCCCAACCAAAGACCTCCCATGTTCTCTAGTGGTACCCTGACACTGGGTTGTTATGGACCCAGCCATGGTCTTTAGCAGTAGCTTGGGTTGGGACCTCACCACGGTCCCGGGTGGCTGAGCTGGCCGCTCACAGTCCAACTCTGTCCAACCTCCCGCTCCAGCTCCATTCTCCTCATAATACTTAAGCTGCTCCCCTTCCCTTTCTCTACCATCTGTCCACTATATACTTGCACATTGTGGTGGCTTCTGCTGCAGTCTGGCCACGCAGCTGGGATGGGGTATGGAAGGGGGGGAGCTCACTGGGTGACATCCTGTCTGTACTGCCACAGTGTGATGGCAAACATGTATCTGCAGCCCACCTGTGCTGTGCACAGGAGGGCAGGTCTGTGAGTGACAAAGCAGTCAGAAGGTTTGTTCATCTTCCTCCTCCCTCGATGCACTGAGTGGTGGTAGGCAAGGCTCCGTGTGTCTGTGGCCTGCCTATGCCTTTGGAAGGAGGGCAGGTCTGTGGTCACCTTTTCCTGCCTGCACAATGTGGCAGGTCTCTGACTTTCTCCTCTCTAGATTAGATTTGATTCTAGGCATAAAACAATTTCTCTGTCCATTGCCAGGGTTGGCTTTTTAAAAAAATTGTGTGTGTGTGTATGTGTGTGAGAGAGAGAGAGAGAGAGAGAGAGGAGATCTAGAGTTCAGTAGGCAAGCACTGTACCACTAAGCTACAATACCAACTTTGAAGGAGTTTTTTTTTGTTTGTTTGTTTGTTTGGTTTTTTGGTTTTTTTTTTTTTATTTTGGTTTTTCAGAGACAGGGTTTCTCTGTATAGCCCTGGCTGTCCTGGAACTCACTTTGTAGACCAGCTGGCCTCGAACTCAGAAATCTGCCTGCCTCTGCCTCCCCAGTTCTGGGATTAAAGGCGTGCCCCACCACGCCCGGCAGGAGTTTTTAACATTTATTTTTATTAATGTATATATTTGTGTCTGCATGCCATATGTGTGCAGGTGCCCACAGAGGCCAGAAGAGGGCAGCAGATCCCCTTTAGCTGAAGTTCCAATGGTTTATGCGCTCTGGGATGTGTGCTAGGAACAGACCTGTGTCTTCCAAAGAGCTGCAAGCTGTTTTGGCAGCTGAGCATCTCTCCTGGCCCTGTTTTGAAAAGCTTTGCATTGAGAATCTTTTTTTGTTTTTTGGGTTTTTTTTTTTTTTGGTTTTTCGAGACAGGGTTTCTCTGTATAGCCTTGGCTGTCCTAGAACTCACTCTGTAGACCAGGCTGGCCTCGAACTCAGAAATCCGCCTGCCTCTGCCTCCCAAGTGCTGGGATTAAAGGCTTGGGCCACCACACCCGGCCGAGAATCTTTTTAAATGAGTATCTAATGGTGGAGAGAAGAAAGCAATTCAGTGCATGTATGGTCTTGCTCTTGTAAAGAAACTGAATTTAGTTACCAGGATCCCCATTAGATGGGTCAGAACTGTCTTTAACTCCAGTTCCTGGGAGATTCCAGGCCTCTGGCCTCTGAAGGCACCTGCAACCATGTGCACATTTCCTCATAAAGACATATACACATAACTTAAAAATAATATAAAATAAATTTCAAAAATATATACATCAATGCTAACTGTGGTGGTGCAAGCCTGTAATCCCCACTCTCAGAAGGTGGAGGCCAAGGTAGAATAATAGGAGCTCAGGATTATCATCCAGTATGTGGTAAGTTCCAGACCTGTCTATCTAAAAATAAAACAAAACAAAGAAACAAAAAAAAAACAACATTACATAGCATACAATATAGAAATGTGTGTTTGATTTATTCAAATACAATTAAAAAGGTGTTCCGTGTTTAGGTAGATTACAACCATAACTCAATAGCTCACTGGTCTAGCATGTGTGAGGCCGTGTGTTTAATCCATCAAGTACTCCAAATTTTTGTGGAAAATTAGTACATTTTTTAAAAGATTTATTAATTATTATATATAAGTACACTGTAGCTGACTTCAGACACACCAGAAGAGGGCGTCAGATCTTATTGTGGGTGGTTGTGAGCCACTATGTGGTTGCTGGGATTTGAACTCAAAACCTTGGAAAGAGCAGCCAGTGCTCTTACCTGCTGAGCCATCTCGCCAGCCCCAAATTAGTACATTTTTGACCCAACTGTTAGGTCCTCAAGAGACAGGCCTCCTCAGAGCCAGACACTGTGGCAAAGCTGGTGTGAAATAAAACAGTCTTTTCCCAATGCCCAGAGAAGAGCCTGGAAAGATGGCTAATTGGTTAAAAGCTCTGGTTGATTCTCAGCCCCCACATTGTAGCTCACACCTATCTATAACTCCAGTTCCAAAGGATCTGATGACTTCTTTTGGCCCATGTAGGCATCAGGCACAGGTATGATACAAAGGCATGCACATAGGTAAAACATTCATACACTGAGAAAAAAAATAACTCTTCTATTTAAAAAAAAAAATTTTGGCTTGACCTTTGAGCACACATTGAAACATGGTAAAGGCCAGTGAAAAGCACTGAAAAGCACGGAGTGTGCTTCAGAAACGGACTAATGAGGAACTGGATCCTGAGCTGCTCTGTGGGAGTCTGCCCAGCATTCCCCTGGCCTGGTGCCCTTCAGGTCCTGTTGATCTCTTTTCTTTCTTTTCTTTTCTTTTTTTTTTTTTTTTTTTTTTTTTTTTTTTTTTTTTTTTTTTTTTTTTTTTTTTTTTTTGGTTTTTCGAGACAGGGTTTCTCTGTATAGCCCCGGCTGTCCTGGAACTCACTCTGTAGACCAGGGTGGCCTAGAACTCAGAAATCCACCTGCCTCTGCCTCCCGAGTGCTGGGATTAAAGGCGTGCGCCACCACGCCCGGCTGATCTGTTTTCTTAACAAGCTACAATTATGGGACATGGGGATAGTCCATATCAAAGTATTATATTCTTCTTGATAATATTCATTTCCCTACAGGCTACCCCTTCTAAATCACCTGAAGTTGCATTTATAACAAAAATTCATCAGGCTAGGTAATGGTGGTGCATGCCTTTAGTCCCAGCACTTGAGAGACAGGCAGAAGAATCTCTATGAGTTCACGGTCCTGAGTTCCAGGATAACCAGGGCTACGTGGAGAAATCCTGTCAACAAACAAACAAACAAACAAACACGAAAACAGAAGTATCATTTGGGTAGTCACAGTTATGGAGGCATTTGGCTTGACACCGTAAAGTCAGTGAGTTGGTGTTTTTCTGTTTTAACTAACTTTTAAATATATATATATATATGTGTGTGTGTGTGTGTGTGTGTGTGTGTGTGTGTGTGTGTGTGTGTACAGATCCTGTGGGGCTGGATCACAGGCAGTTACCAGCTGCCCAGTGTGGTGCTCGGACCGGAACTTGGCTTCTGGAAGAGCAGCAAATGTGCTTAACTGCTGAGCCATCTCTCCAGCCTCACTTTAACTGCTTCTGAAGTTCTTTAATCTTCCTGTTCACTGCTTTGTGATCCAAACCTAGATGACCCCTTAGAGATTGCAGGGATGGGTAAGGCAGACAGTTAAGTACACAGACTTTTTCAAGCATAGACTCGGAAGCATGCCATGTGGTAAGACTTTAAAGTTGGTATAACCTGAATTATAGGTGGGAATAACCTGTATTACAGATGAAGTGAACTTTAAATCATCATTCCTGTTTTAATCTTTTGCCTGGCTGTTCTATCTGACCTCCTCTGTGTAAATTTTGCTTTTGTTAATCTCTGACCATTCATTCACATGCTCATATGAGAAGACTCAGTTCTTCCAGCTTTGGACAAAAGAACTTTGAGGCACTGCAGAATAGTTACCAGAGAACAATTGCCCAGGATTCAGAAACAAACAAACAAACCCACCATTTTTTAAAATGCAACAGAGGTGGCTGGAGAGACTTTGAGATTATGCTCTTATGTCTTATTGTCTGCCATCTCATGAGATGATCTTGATTAGAGAGATCTCAGAAACACTTGCTGTTCTTATTATACAAGACCAGAATTTGGATCCCGGTGTCCCGATTTCCTGTAACAGCTCTAGGGGTTATCCTCTTCTGGCTTCCAAAGGTACCCGAATTCATATTTACACACACACACACATACACACACACCCTTGAAAGATAAAACAAATTTTTGAAAAAATGGAATATGCGTATCTGAGGTAAGCATATTTATTTAATATTTTAAAAATGGAATATGTGTATTTGAGGTAAGCATATTTAAAAAATGGAGCCGGTTGTGGTGGCGCACGCCGGTAGGATTTGCTGAAGGAGGCAGAGGCAGGAGGATCACGAGTTCGAGGCCAGCCTGGGCTACACACTTTTGGGGCTGGTGAGATGGCTCAGCGGGTAAGAGCACCCGAATGCTCTTCCAAAGGTGATAAGTTCAAATCCCAGCAACCACATGGTGGCTCACAACCATCCTTAATGAGATCTGGCGCCCTCTTCTGGAATGACTGAAGATAGCTACAGTGTACTTACATATAATAAATAAAATAAATCTTAAAAAAAAAATGGAATAAGCTATCTTACAGAGCAGACAGTACCTGAGTTTGGATCCCTTACACTCAGATTAAAAACCAGGCCTGGTTCTGGAGATTTGAGTCCCTGGCCTGAGGGGTGGAGAGAAATAGATGATAGCCTAGGCTCACAGAAATGAACTAAGCCATCAGTGAGCCCTGTCTCAAAGAGATCCCGTGGATTGGAGGGATGACTCAGTGCTTAAGGGCTCTTACTGCTCTTGCAGAAGACCAAGGTTTTGGAGCAACCACATGGTAGCTCCCAACCATCTGTAACTCTAGTTCCAAGGCATCCTGATCCCCTCTTGTGGGCTCCCGGGGCATTGCATGCATGTGGTGCTTGGATATATATGCAGGCGACACAAACACTTAAAGTAAAAATAATAAATAGCCAAAGAGGATAGTGTACATCTTTAATCCCAGCACTCGAGAGGAAGAAGCAGGTGGATCTATGTGAGTCTGAGGCCAGCCTGGTCTACAAAATGAGCTCCAGGACAGCCAGGGCTACACAGAGAAACCCTGTCTCAAAAGACCAAAATGATTACAATGAAACAATAATAAATATTTTTAAAGTTCAGTCATAAGGCATCAGCCATTAACCTTTGGGCTACATCCACATGCATGCATGAGCACATACATACACCCACATGCATGCACTCATGTGCACACACATACACCCACATGCATGCATGTGCACACATACACACACTGCATTAGGTGGCCGATGTCTTCACTCTAACTTGGTTTTGAGATAACCATTCCTCACTCCTCTGACAAGCTGAAGAACAAACCTGAGGTAGAAAAGGATGGATGCCCAGAGTCCATCGAAGGAAGCAGAATTCCTCCAACACCACCCATTCTTCTCTAAGTCTTAGTGTTAGAGGCTTGCGGTTACAGGATAACTTTTATGCTCATAACTGATGTATCTGGTGAATTGGTATTGAATTTATATCAGAGAACAGAAAATGCATTGTGCAATACATATCAATAAAAGAATGTCCTGCTTTTTTGTTGTTTGTTTGTTTGTTTGTTTGTTTTTCAAGACAGGGTTTCTCTGTGTAGCCCTGGCTGTCCTGGAACTCACTCTGTAGACCAGGCTGGCCTCGAACTCAGAACCTGCCTCTCCCTCCCAAGTGCTGGGATTAAAGGCGTGCGCCACCACGCCCAGCTAAAAAATGTCCTGCTTTTGTTCTACAGAGACTAGAAATCAGAAATCAAACTCATTTAGTGTTCCAAAATTGAGCCTCAAAAAAAAATCTGTAATTTTCATTTAAATTGCTAAGAGGCTCAATACTATTGGCTAACATGTCTTCCATTGTGTCTTGGTTAGGTTTCTATTGCTGTGACAAGACACCATGAGCGAGAGTAACCTGGGGAAGGGTGGGTTTATTTCACTCATGGTTCCATATCACAGTTCATCACTGAGTGAAGTCAGGCTGGGGACACAAGGCAGGATCTGAAGGACAAGCCCTGAAGGAATGCTGCTTGCTGACTTGCTAGCCTGTTTCCTCATACACCTCAGAATAACCTGCCGTGGGGTGACACTACTCACAGCGAACTAGGCCCTCCCATTTCAATCATCAATCAAGAAAAATTCCCTCACAGGCTTGGGCAAGTTGCTCTAGCTGGTGTCAAGTTGACAAAAAAAAAGAAAAAAAGCCTGCTCGATATAGCATCTTCGCAAATAGAGCAAAGTCAGTGGTTCAGCTAAGAGCTCTGCTAGGACTTGGTTTATTTTTCTTCCACAGCCCCCTCCCAAATTATATTTCCCACAAAAACTCAGTGCTGTTATACATACAGCTCTGTTACATTTTTATTTAAACATAACCACATCCTTTTTCTCTCTTCCTTTAATTGAAAAACATGATTTCTCCTCTCTTCACTTCTCCCAGCTTCCCCCGCCCCCACATGCCCTTAACCCAGATCCACTCCCCCCTCCAAGAGATGAGAACCAAGCAAGACAAAACAAAGTACAATAAGACACGGCAAAAGCCCTTGTATTGACACTGGATAAGACAACACGATAGAAGAAAGGATCTCAAGAGCAGGCAAGAGAATTAGCGGTGCACCTGCTCCCACCGTTGAGAGTCTCATAAAAGAGCTAACAGCCACACCATGTAACATGCCACAGAGGGCCTGGTGTAGGCTCATGCAGGCCCGTACTTGTCGTCTCAGACTCTGAGCCCATGTGAGCCCTGCTTATACAATTCTGTGGCCCATGCTGTCCTGGTGTCCTCTACCCCCTGACTCCTACAGTCTTTCTTCCTCCCCTTCCATACGGTTCCCTGATCTCTGAAGGGAGAAGCCAACAGAACCCTTCAATTTATTCTCTCTGCACAATGTCTGGCTGTGGTCTCCGCACCTGCTCCTGTCTGCTGCAAGAGGCAACTCTCTGATGACAACGATGGACGAGGCATTGATCAGTGAGAATAGCCAAATATCGCCAGGAATCATTTCATTGATGTTCTTTTTTGGCCAGTCGTATTTGGTTCTACCCTAGGTTGTGGGCCATCCAAACCATGTAGGGCATGGGCTCCCTCTCCTAACACAAGCCTCAAGTTAAACCTAACATTGGTAGACTCTCCCCCAAGTTCTATGNGGACACATGTTCCACTATGTTCATAGCAGCCTTATTCATAATAGCCATAAACTGGAAAGAACCCAGATGTCCCTCAACAGAGGAATGGATACAAAAAATTTGGTATATTTACACAATGGAGTACTACTCAGCTATTAAAAACAATAAATATATGAAATTCCTAGGCAAATGGATGGATCTGGAGGCCATCATCCTGAGTCAAGTAACCCATTCACAAAAGAACTCACATAACATGTACTCACTGATATGTGGATATTAACCCAGAAACCTAGACTACCCAAGATACAAGTTACTAAACAAATGGCTGATCTGTTTTCTTAACAAGCTACAATTATGGGACATGGGGATAGTCCATATCAAAGTATTATATTCTTCTTGATAATATTCATTTCCCTACAGGCTACTCCTTCTAAATCACCTGAAGTTGCATTTATAACAAAAATTCATCAGGCTAGGTAATGGTGGTGCATGCCTTTAGTCCCAGCACTTGAGAGACAGGCAGAAGAATCTCTATGAGTTCACGGTCCTGAGTTCCAGGATAACCAGGGCTACGTGGAGAAATCCTGTCAACAAACAAACAAACAAACACGAAAACAGAAGTATCATTTGGGTAGTCACAGTTATGGAGGCATTTGGCTTGACACCGTAAAGTCAGTGAGTTGGTGTTTTTCTGTTTTAACTAACTTTTAAATATGTGTGTGTGTGTGTGTGTGTGTGTGTGTGTGTGTGTGTGTGTGTGTGTACAGATCCTGTGGGGCTGGATCACAGGCAGTTACCAGCTGCCCAGTGTGGTGCTCGGACCGGAACTTGGCTTCTGGAAGAGCAGCAAATGTGCTTAACTGCTGAGCCATCTCTCCAGCCTCACTTTAACTGCTTCTGAAGTTCTTTAATCTTCCCGTTCACTGCTTTGCGATCCAAACCTAGATGACCCCTTAGAGATTGCAGGGATGGGTAAGGCAGACAGTTAAGTACACAGACTTTTTCAAGAATAGACTCGGAAGCATGCCATGTGGTAAGAACTTAAAGTTGGTATAACCTGAATTATAGGTGGGAATAACCTGTATTACAGATGAAGTGAACTTTAAATCATCATTCCTGTTTTAATCTTTTGCCTGGCTGTTCTATCTGACCTCCTCTGTGTAAATTTTGCTTTTGTTAATCTCTGACCATTCATTCACATGCTCATATGAGAAGACTCAGTTCTTCCAGCTTTGGACAAAAGAACTTTGAGGAACTGCAGAATAGTTACCAGAGAACAATTGCCCAGGATTCAGAAACAAACAAACAAACCCACCATTTTTTTAAATGCAACAGAGGTGGCTGGAGAGACTTTGAGATTATGCTCTTTTGTCTTATTGTCTGCCATCTCATGAGATGATCTTGATTAGAGAGATCTCAGAAACACTTGCTGTTCTTATTATACAAGACCAGAATTTGGATCCCGGTGTCCCGATTTCCTGTAACAGCTCTAGGGGTTATCCTCTTCTGGCCTCCAAAGGTACCCGAATTCATATTTACACACACACACACACACACACACACACACACACACCCTTGAAAGATAAAACAAATTTTTGAAAAAATGGAATATGCGTATCTGAGGTAAGCATATTTATTTAATATTTTTAAAATGGAATATGTGTATTTGAGGTAAGCATATTTAAAAAATGGAATAAGTTGGGGGCTGGTGAGATGGCTCAGCGGGTAAGAGCACCCGACTGCTCTTCTGAAGGTGATGAGTTCAGATCCCAGCAACCACATGGTGGCTCACAGCCATCCTTAATGAGATCTGGCGCCCTCTTCTGGAATGCCTGAGGACAGCTACAGTGTACTTACATATAATAAAATAAATCTTTAAAAAAAAAAAAATGGAATAAGCTATCTTACAGAGCAGACAGTACCTGAGTTTGGATCCCTTACACTCAGATTAAAAACCAGGCCTGGTTCTGGAGATTTGAGTCCCTGGCCTGAGGGATGGAGAGAAACAGATGATAGCCTAGGCTCACAGAAATGAACTAAGCCATCAGTGAGCCCTGTCTCAAAGAGATCCCGTGGATTGGAGGGATGACTCAGTGCTTAAGGGCTCTTACTGCTCTTGTAGAAGACCAAGGTTTTGGAGCAACCACATGGTAGCTCCCAACCATCTGTAACTCTAGTTCCAAGGCATCCTGATCCCCTCTTGTGGGCTCCCGGGGCACTGCATGCATGTGGTGCTTGGATATATATGCAGGCGACACAAACACTTAAAGTAAAAATAATAAATAGCCAAAGAGGATAGTGTACATCTTTAATCCCAGCACTCGAGAGGAAGAAGCAGGTGGATCTATGTGAGTCTGAGGCCAGCCTGGTCTACAAAATGAGCTCCAGGACAGCCAGGGCTACACAGAGAAACCCTGTCTCGAAAGACCAAAATGATTACAATGAAACAATAATAAATATTTTTAAAGTTCAGTCATAAGGCATCAGCCATTAACCTTTGGGCTACATCCACATGCATGCATGAGCACATACATACACCCACATGCATGCACTCATGTGCACACACATACACCCACATGCATGCATGTGCACACATACACACACTGCATTAGGTGGCCGATGTCTTCACTCTAACTTGGTTTTGAGATAACCATTCCTCACTCCTCTGACAAGCTGAAGAACAAACCTGAGGTAGAAAAGGATGGATGCCCAGAGTCCATCGAAGGAAGCAGAATTCCTCCAACACCACCCATTCTTCTCTAAGTCTTAGTGTTAGAGGCTTGTGGTTACAGGATAACTTTTATGCTCATAACTGATGTATCTGCTGAATTGGTATTGAATTTATATCAGAGAACAGAAAATGCATTGTGCAATACATATCAATAAAAGAATGTCCTGCTTTTTTGTTGTTTGTTTGTTTGTTTGTTTTTCAAGACAGGGTTTCTCTGTGTAGTCCTGGCTGTCCTGGAACTCACTCTGTAGACCAGGCTGGCCTCGAACTCAGAAATCTACCTGCCTCTCCCTCCCAAGTGCTGGGATTAAAGGCGTGCGCCACCACGCCCAGCTAAAAAATGTCCTGCTTTTGTTCTATAGAGACTAGAAATCAGAAATCAAACTCATTTAGTGTTCCAAAATTGAGCCTCAAAAAAAATCTGTAATTTTCATTTAAATTACTAAGAGGCTCAATACTATTGGCTAACATGTCTTCCATTGTGTCTTGGTTAGGTTTCTATTGCTGTGACAAGACACCATGAGCGAGAGTAACCTGAGGAAGGGTGGGTTTATTTCACTCATGGTTCCACATCACAGTTCATCACTGAGTGAAGTCAGGCTGGGGACACAAGGCAGGATCTGAAGGACAAGCCCTGAAGGAATGCTGCTTGCTGACTTGCTAGCCTGTTTCCTCATACACCTCAGAATAACCTGCCGTGGGGTGGCACTACTCACAGGGAACTAGGCCCTCCCATTTCAATCATCAATCAAGAAAAATTCCTTCACAGGCTTGGGCAAGTTGCTCTAGCTGGTGTCAAGTTGACAAAAAAAAAGAAAAAAAGCCTGCTCGATATAGCATCTTCACAAATAGAGCAAAGTCAGTGGTTCAGCTAAGAGCTCTGCTAGGACTTGGTTTATTTTTCTTCCACAGCCCCCTCCCAAATTATATTTCCCACAAAAACTCAGTGCTGTTATACATACAGCTCTGTTACATTTTTATTTAAACATAACCACATCCTTTTTCTCTCTTCCTTTAATTGAAAAACATGATTTCTCCTCTCTTCACTTCTCCCAGCTTCCCCCGCCCCCACATGCCCTTAACCCAGATCCACTCCCCCCTCCAAGAGATGAGAACCAAGCAAGACAAAACAAAGTACAATAAGACACGCAAAAGCCCTCGTATTGACACTGGATAAGACAACACGATAGAAGAAAGATCTCAAGAGCAGGCAAGAGAATTAGAGGTGCACCTGCTCCCACTGTTGAGAGTCTCATAAAAGAGCTAACAGCCACACCATGTAACATGCCACAGAGGGCCTGCTGTAGGCTCATGCAGGCCCGTACTTGTCGTCTCAGACTCTGAGCCCATGTGAGCCCTGCTTACACAATTCTGTGGGCCATGCTGTCCTGGTGTCCTCTACCCCCTGACTCCTACAGTCTTTCTTCCTCCCCTTCCATACGGTTCCCTGAGCTCTGAAGGGAGAAGCCAACAGAACCCTTCAATTTATTCTCTCTGCACAATGTCTGGCTGTGGTCTCCACACCTGCTCCTGTCTGCTGCAAGAGGCAACTCTCTGATGGCAACGATGGACGAGGCATTGATCAGTGAGAATAGCCAAATATCGCCAGGAATCATTTCATTGATGTTCTTTTTTGGCCAGTCGTATTTGGTTCTACCCTAGGTTGTGGGCCATCCAAACCATGTAGGGCATGGGCTCCCTCTCCTAACACAAGCCTCAAGTTAAACCTAACATTGGTAGACTCTCCCCCAAGTTCTATGCCACGGTTGCCCCAGCATATCTTGCAGGCAGGACAGGTTGAAGGTGGAGGAGTTTGTGGCTGAGGTGATGTCCAGGTTTCTCTTCCTGTAGCCTGCAGAGGACCTTCCTGTGCCAAAGCGACTAGAGTCTATGTAGGGGTGAAGGCTCCAAGCCCGCACCAGCTTGACCTCTCAACATTCAATGCGCTGTGTAGAAGTTGTCCTCGGCAATAGGAGCTCACTGTCAATTTCCAGAGAGACCCTCTGGCCTAGCATCAACCTGGGTTGTTTAGGGATCTCCACAAGAACTTCTTGGCCAACAATCAATCATATGTAACACAATCCTGCCACTGAAAACCTTTACCTGGCTACAAAAAAAAAAAAAAAAAAAAAATCTACCTACCTCTGTCTCCTGAGGGCTGGGATTAAAAACATGTGCCACCACATCTGGAAAAAAAATGGTAATTTTTAAAACCGGCAATGGGTTTCGTACGATAATCCTTGCACACACGAGACAGAGGCAGGGCCGGTTCTTCCACAAAAGCTGGGCCTACTTATGGAGTTTCAGAAGCCAGGCCTACTTATGGTGTTTCAGGATAGCCAGGGCTGCATCATAAAACTCTGTCTCAAAAGTTCAAAACCGGGCTGGTGAGATGGCTCAGCGGGTAAGAGCACCCGACTGCTCTTCCGAAGGTGATGAGTTCAAATCCCAGCATCCACATGGTGGCTCACAACCATCCGTAACGAGATCTGGCGCCCTCTTCTGGAGTGTCTGAAGACAGCTACAGTGTATTTACAGTGTATTTACATATAATAAATTAAAAAAAAAAAGTTCAAAACCAAGAAAATTCAAATGGTACATCTAGAAATTGCAAGCTGAGAGCTGGTTGTGGAGACACATGCCTTTAATCCTAGCACTTAGGAAGCAGAAGCAGGCAGATCTCTATGAATTTGAGGGCAGTCTGGTCTTTGTAGCATGCTCCAGGCAACCAAGACTACTTAGAGAAAGACCCCCAAAGTCACAAACTGAGGGCTTGAGTTTGGATTCCTTAAACACATGTAAAACCTAGAATGTATCTGTATGCATCTGTAATCCCAATGGCTCTAAGAAAATATGAGAAATGCAAACCGGAGAATTCCTGGAAGCTTGCAGGCCCAGCTAATCTGCCTGAGCAACCATGAACAGCAAGAGATCCTGTCAAACAAAATGGAGGACAAGGACCAATATCCAAGACTGTCCTTTGACCTCCCCATGTACACCATAGCTTGTGCACACCCCCACACATGTGAACAGGCACAGTCACACACCTACATTGTAATCTGGTGAGCCGGGGATGTAGCTCAGTTGATAGCAGGTTTGCGTCACATGCATGAAACCCAGGGTTCTGTCCCATCACTGGAGACAATAAGGTCTGGTGGCACACATTTGTAATCCCAGGAGGTGGAGGCAAGAGAATGTTCACCATCATCCTAATTACTTAACGAAATAGCCTGAGATACATAATTCCCTGTTTCTAAAATAAATAAAGGCATAGAAAAAAATGGCTTAGTGGTTGAGAGCGCATACTGCTATTTCATAGGTCATGAGTTCAATTCCTTCCACCCAAATTGGGCAGTTCACAACTGCCTATTGTTGCAGGATGTTTGATCACACTGTGAACCCCAAGATTGTGTTATTTACTGAAAAAAAATCTGTTTCTAGTTGTGGTATGGCTCAGCACTTATCATACAACTTTAATCTCTCTGGCTGGAATGCAGACACACCCTTAATACACATCTTTAATCCCAAATGAAGAAGGCAAAGTTTGTTTGTTGAAGGAAGCAGCCAGGTTTGAAAGTGTTGTCTAATTAAGTGGCAGAAAAAAGGATGAACCAGAGAAAGATTTGACAGAGTAGGATACGCCCAATGCTCACAAGAGGAGAGAGGAGAAGGCAGCTACTTGAGGGAGCAGTGCAGAGAGAAAGAGGAGGCAGTTTTTAGTGCAGAGAGAAAGAGGAGGCAGTTTTTAGTGCAGAGAGAGAGAGGAGGCAGTTTTTTTTTTTTAAAGATTTATTTTATTTATTATATGTAAGTACACTGTAGCTGTCTTCAGACACTCCAGAAGAGGTCGCCAGATCTCGTTACGGATGGTTGTGAGCCACCATGTGGATGCTGGGATTTGAACTTATCACCTTCGGAAGAGCAGTCGGCGCTCTTAACCGCTGAGCCATCTCACCAGCCCCGAGGAGGCAGTTTTTAGTGCAGAGAGAGAGAGGAGGCAGTTTTTAGTGCAGAGAGAAAGAGGAGGCAGGTGTTTTTTGTTTTTTTTGTTTTTTTTTGGTTTTTTTTTTGGTTTTTCGAGACAGGGTTTCTCTGTGTAGCCCTGGCTGTCCTGGAACTCACTTTGTAGACCAGGCTGGCCTCGAACTCAGAAATCCACCTGCCTCTGCCTCCCGAGTGCTGGGATTAAAGGTGTGCAGTTTTTAGTGCAGAGAGAAAGAGGAGGCAGTTTTACTCAGAGAGTTTTGCAGAGACAGGCTGCAGAGAGAACAAGCTAGACACAGGTGAAACAGAACTCAAGCCAGAGAATGAGAAGCCAGAAGATTAGAACATATTACCAAAGTTAGTTTGCGGTCAGGCCGAGCCATTCAAGAGAGAAGCCAGACTGAGTCAGGATTTGAGGCAGAACAGCTAAGTTGAACCAGCCAGCCAGAGCTAGAAAGGGGTGCTCTTATTCAGCAGTAAATCTCAGAGCTGAAAACATTCTAGACCTAGATAAGATTATATAGAAGCTAGAAGGTTCCAGGACCAGGCTTAAGTTTACATACAAAGGCAGTAAGCCATGGAGACAAGAGTATCAGGAAAATCAAAAATACTTTTATAGCTTATAACTCCAACTCTGATGCTTCTGGTCTCCATGTGCACCTGCAGTCACGTGTTCCTGCAGTCATGTGCACATACCCTCTCATCTCTCCCCACCAATTAAAAATAAAGGGCATTGGAGAGATAGTTCAGCAGTTAAGAGCAATGATAATTCTTCCAAAGAGTTTAATTCCTAACACCTGCTTGGAAGCTCACAACCATGTATAACTCTAGTTCTAGGGTATCCAAGACCCACTTCTGGCCTCTGTGGGATCCAGGCTCACACATGGTGCCAAGAAATACATTCAGGCAAAACATTCATAGACATTTAAAAAATTAAATATGAATAAAGTATTTTTCAAAAAAAATCAATAGAGAGTATGGAGCTATTTCTCACTAGCTAAGAGCACTTGCTTCTCGTCAGAGGCCCCAAGTTTGAGTCCCAGCACCTACATTGATTGGTTCACAAACACTGCTTTTCTGGCTCCAGGGTGATCCTGTGTGTCTGGCCTCTGAGGGTAAATATGATTCCGTAGTTAAGGTAGTTAATAGCATCTATTGCTCTACCAGAGGTTCAGTTTGTGTCAGTAACAGCGGCATCTTCAGCTCTAAGGGATCTGGTGCCCCCTTCTGGCCTCCAGGAGCATCACACAATCACACAACTTAAAATCTCTCTAGGTAGGTCTAAATTTCTTAGAATGCACTACATAGACAGAGCTGGCCTTGAATTCGCAACAGTTCACCTGCATCTACCTCCAAAGTACTGGGATTTAAGTGCCATCAGTTCTAGCACTAAAATACATTGTTTAAAATTTTTAATAAACAAATGTAAAATAAGTAAAATAAAAAGGGTTTTTTGTTTGGTTTGGTTTGGTTTAGTTTGGTTTTCCGAGACAGGGTTTCTCTGTGTAGCCATGGCTGTCCTGGAATTCATTCTGTAGACCAGACTGGCCTCAAACTCAGAAATTCACTTGCCTCTGCCTCCCAAGTGCTGGGGTTAAAGGTGTGCGCCACCACTGCTCGGCAACAAAAACTTTTTTTTAATCAAGCCAGGCATGTTGGTGCATACATCCCTGTAATCCCGGTACTTGGGAGGTGGAAGCAGGAGGAGGAAGAGTTCAAGGCCACTCTTAGCTAAATAGAAAGGTTGAGGCCAGCCTAGACTACATGTGACACTATCTTCATAAAACATAAAATGGATGAATGAACAAACAAGTAAATGGCTAACTATTGACAATATGTGACCGTGAGGAACACGATTGGATACTGTACCAATTTGCTGTGAGACCCCAAAGCGCTTCCCCCTGACATGTAAAGCCCCTAGATGCTCCCCCAAGCCGGTTTCCCTGATCTCTAAGAATACAGCCAGTAAGAAGCTCTTTGTTCTCTAAAACTAGCAAGAAGCCTTTTGTTCCTCTACCTTAGGTGACCTAGCCAGGTCTCGAAAAACAAAACAAAATGACAAAAAAAAAATGTCTGAAAGTACATCTGAAACAATCAGACTAATCTTTGATTTTATAAAACACTCATAATTATTACTTTTTAAGATTTACTTATTTAGGGCTGAAGAGATGGCTAAGCAGTTAAGAGCACTGACTGCTCTTCCGAAGGTCCTGAGTTCAAATCCCAGCAACCACGTGGTGGCTCACAACCATCCTTAATGAGATCTGACACCCTCTTCAGGTGCATCTGAAGACAGCTACAGTGTACTTAGATATAATAATAAATAAATCTTAAAAAAAAAAAAAAAGCCAGGCGTGGTGGCGCACTCCTTTAATCCCAGCACCCAGGAGGCAGAGGCAGGTGGATTTCTGAGTTCGTGGACAGCCAGGGCTACACAGAGAAACCCTGTCTCAAAAAAAAAAAAAAAACCAGAGGAAAAAAAAAAGATTTACTTATTTATTTATTTAATGCATGTGGGTACACTGGAGCTGTTTTCAGACACTCAGCCAAGGGCATCTGATCCCATTATAGACGGCTGTGAGCCACCATATGGTTGCTGGGAATTGAACTCAGAACCTCTGGAAGAGCAGTCAGTGCTCTTAACCATTGAGCCATCTCACCAGCTCCTGGACTAATCTTTGATTAACTGTTTCTAGGAAGTAGCTAGGTAGTAGTAGCTCTGGCCAAGGACAAGCTGTGGGGTCCTTCCTAGTACGTGGGTGCAGCTTTTTTTTTTTCCTCTTTAAAATGGAGGCCAGTCCCAAGATGGAGGTTTGGCCTCTCACCTCCCTCTTCCTTTCCACTAAGTTACCAGCCACAGTGCAAATATCAACATGGCTAAAAGGGCAAATATCTCAATGTTATTGTAGCTGCTGTCCTTGAAGTCTGTAGGAGTCTGAGGCACACTGAGCTCCACTGCCGGCAGATGTAGACATAAAAGCAGGGGTCATTGGGGCCAGATGTGTTTGGCAGCTGGAATCATGAGGCCAAGAGTGCTCCTGCTGTTGAGGACATGTCCACTGCTAGGTTATCCTAACAGGCAAGGCAAGTCATGTCACTTTGGAAGCTACAGACGTATAAGAGATGGGTCTCACAATCGCTATCAAACCGTGGCCCAGCAGGCAAAATATCCCCACACAGAAAACAAAAAACAAAAACCTGTGGCTCAGAGAAAGTCTGTGCAGCTTGTGGAGTTTGTATTGACTCTTGTAGAACTGTGTGCAGTGATGGTTCTGGGCTGTGGAGCTCAGTGGTTAAGTACTTGCCCCACATGAATGAGGCCATGAGTTTGATCTCCTGAAGTACCCCACCCCCAAAGTTCATTCCCTCAAGTCTAACATTCAGGTCTGTTATATACAAGAGGCTTGCTCTTGTAATCGCAGCACTTGGCAGGTAGAGGCAGGAGGGTAAGGAGTTCAAGGCCATTCTTGGCTACATACTGAATTGGAGACCAACCTGGACTATATGAGACTCTGCCTCCTAGAAGAAGTGGGGAGGGAGAGGAGGAGGAGGACAGTAGTAATCCGATAGAAGGGAGGGATGGAAAGTGGAGTTGAGCAGTGGTAGCCTGTACTTAGCAAACATGAAGTCTTGGGTTCAATCCGCAAGACTAATTATAATAATAATAATAACTGTGGTGGTGTGAATAGGAATGGCCCCCAGATGCTCATGGACTTGAATATGTGGTTTCCCGTCGGAGAATTGTTGGGAAGGATTAGGAGGTGTGTTCCTGCTGGAGGAGATGGGTTCACATGCCCATGCAGGCCCAGTGGCTTTGCCTGCTGCTTGCAGCTCAGGATGTAAAGCGCTTCTCCGGGACCATGCCTGCCTGCCTGCCACCATATGGACTCCCCTGTGATGATGGACTGAGCCTCTGGGGCTGCAAGCGGTCTCCCAGTTAAACGCTTTCCTTTATAAGGTTTGCAGTGGCCATGTTGTCTTTCCACAACAACAGAACACAGACTAAGACAAAGACTGGCAGGGTGGCTTAGTAACTGCCACCAAACCCAGACCTGAGTTTGATCCTTGGGACACACCTGGTGGAAGGAAACAGTCAACTCCTGCAAGCTGTCCTCTGACCTCCACTCAGACAGACAGACAGACAGACAGACAGACAGACACAGACACACACACACACACACACATAGATGTAAAAATATAACTTTATGGAAACAATAGGCAACTTCTATAACCATCTAATAGGAGTGAAAACGTTCTACTTGTACTCCTCCCCAGGCTATTAAACTATTGGGTTCAAAGAACTAAAATTTCCCCAGGATTTCTATGCTAGAGCAAGTGAGAGGCTGAAGTCTGGTGTCAGACAGAGGAAGAAACTGAATCGTTACCTCCCAGGAGAGATTACACAGAATTCTGACTTCCAGACTTCACTACAGGCCAGACTTGAGCAGAGACAGTGAAGGATCCGTACTTAGGGAGAAGGCACACTGACCAAGGTTGCTTAGTAATTTATGCCTCTTGCCTTCTATCCAAATCTAAACCTCACATCAGTGCCCTAACAATGGACTTGGGGGTCATTGGCCTCTTTATGTGCTCCTCTCTCCAATGTAGGTACACTGAAGCACCCTCCTTTTTCTGTGTCTATGACTTGTCTCTTTAATTAGCACATTGGGGATAGGTAGCCAAGCCTAGCTTGGGCTTTTAGAATCCAGGCTTTAACCCTAAGAACTCTAATGGTACCAATGGTACCACTACTGTGCTGTAGAAAGTCGTAAGTAAGCCGGGCGTGGTGGCGCACGCCTTTAATCCCAGCACTCGGGAGGCAGAGGCAGGTGGATTTCTGAGTTCGAGGCCAGCCTGGTCTACAAAGTGACTTCCAGGACAGCCAGGGCTATGCAGAGAAATCCTGTCTCGAAAAACCAAAAAAAAAAAAAAAAAGAAAGTCGTAAGTATGAAATAAATTCTACGGGAGCTCTGGGGAAATGAATTAGGACTACAAAAGCCCAGGAAGTATGTGTGTGTGTGTTTGTTTTGAACTTGAGCTGATGGCGTAGCTCAGCAGCAAGAGTGCTTCCCTGGCATACACGGGGCTCTAACTTTGACTACAGCCACAAAAAAAAAAAAAAAAAAAAGATGTGGAATAGACTTGTAGTCTCAGGAACGGGAGATGGAGATAGGAGCTTATTGGTCTGCTAATGTAGTCTATTTGGTGAAGTCCAGTCAGTAGCAGTGACAGTGCAAAACAAAAACAAAAACAAAAGAACAAACAAAAAAACAAACAAAAAAGAAATACATCTAGGGTGGGGGGGGGCATCCTCTTGGAGACACTGGGGAGGAAGAGGGTGGACTGGGAAGGGTATCGACTAGACTGCAAAAAAATAAAAGTAATAAAAAATAAAATAAAATTATAAGTATGTGCCCTCTTTTTTAAAAAAAAGAAAGAAAAGAAAGAAAGGAAAGGAAAGGAAAGGAAAGAAATATATCTGTCTTTAAAAAAAAAAAACAGAATGATCTGGAGAAAACAATCAATTGCTGAGCTAATTCAGCAGCCCTTAGCTGGTGGCATGATTTGATTTTGTTCTGGGAGTTGTTAGTCACCAACATATCCCTTCATGGCTCATGTACAAAGCCTTCAGCATTCTGTCTCATGAAATAGTCCAAAGGTTGGGCAATACATTTCTCCATGGGTCTTTTCTAATAAGAGTGTCATTCTTGTCTGCTTTGTGGAGAGGGAAAAAAAAGAAAGAAAAACAAAACAAACAAACAAACTCTTATTCTGCTCTAACACTCATAACATCAACAAAGTTGCTTTAAGGTGAGGCTATGTTATACAAAACAGAGTGAGGACAGCCCCTGCAAGCTGCCAAGGGAAATGAAATCATTAAAACTATTTTTTTTTTCCAGACAGGGCCTCACTGTGCAGCCTAGGCTAGCCTGGTACTTAATTATCTTGTGTCTCGGGGCTCGAGAGAGCTAGAGATTGCGAGCGTGTACCACCACTCTTGCGCTTGACGTTTCGCTCTTTTCACATTTGAGATGGGGTTTTCTATGTTGCACAGGCTGACTCAGCGTCCCAAGCAGTTGGGATGACAGGTGCCGTTCACCACTCACTTCTAGCAATTAAGATTTTCTAAAGTGGAGTTGGGAGGTTGCAAGAGGCCTGCACTCAGACCTGCTAAAGGTTAAACCACAGAATGTTCCAATAGGCTTGGGTAAACAGTTGAAGTCAGTATCTGCTGGCCTTCCCCATTTCTCAGTAGGAGTACCCTCAATAATCAATAACAGGCAGGTTTGGGGTTCAGGGTGTGTGCTCAGGCAGTGCTGCCTCCAAAAGCTTCTCTGGAACCCCCCACTTAAAAACCAAGCAAAAGACCCCCCCCCCTGTGCCTTACGCACTGTTTTAGGGTACTCTGATTCAGTGTGTCCAAACTGCTCCTAGATAAAAGCTACTTCCTTGGGCTTCTGTGTTTTGTGGGGGGTGTTTGGTTTGGTTTGGTTTTTGAGATGGGCTGAGTATGTAGCTTTGGCAGTCAGAAGCTTACTGTGTAGATCAGCCAGGCTTCAAATGCAGAGATCCATCTTTTTAATTTTTTTTTTTTTCTGGTTTGGTTTTTCGAGACAGAGTTTCTCTGTGTTCCCCTGGCTATCTTGGAACTCACTCTGTAGACCAGGCTGGCCTCGAACTCAGAAATCCGCCTGCCTCTGCCTCCCAAGAGCTGGGATCAAAGGCGTGCGCCACCATGCCCGGCTCATCTTTTTAATTTTTTTAAAAATTAGTACTATGTTTCAGAGTTTATGTATTAAATTGGGTGTGGCACCCCATGTCTGTAAAACCCAGGACTGGCAAGGTTGAGGCAGGAGGATTATCATAAATTTAAGGCTAACTAAGATTACAAAACAAAATACTCTCTTAAGCAACAGTAATTTTTGTCCCTTGTTCTGGTCAACCCTGCTCGCTCCACTCGACCCTGCTCGCTCCACTCGACCCCGCTCGCTCCAGCCGGCTCCGCTCTGGCCCCGCTCCGGTCATCCGCTCGCTCTGGTTGGTCTCTCTGGTCCAAGGACTCATTTATTATTATTCTTCATAAGTACGCTGTAGCTGACTTCAGACGCACCAGAGGAGGGTGTCAGATCTCATTACGGGTGGTTGTAAGCCACCATGTGGTTGCTGGGATTTGAACTTATCACCTTCGGAAGAGCAGTCGGGTGCTCTTACCCGCTGAGCCATCTCACCAGCCCAACGGTAATTTAAAAAAAAAAACAAAAAAACTAAGTCTTGGGGAAGCAGAATGTGTACACAGCTATGTGCATGCATATGACAGATACTGTACCAAAGGGAACTAACGGAGATCAGGGAGGAAGAAGAGAGTTTAATTCTGTGGGGAATTCCAGACATAGAGAAATATGAGAAATTTCCACAGGTCCAAGGAGTTAAGGAGCCACTAAGCAAAAATGGGTGCCCAGGGCTGGACATGGGTAGGGCTGAAGCTACCTCACAAGGGCTTGGGAAAGCGGATGAACACTTGGATTGCCTGCATAGGGAGGCTGGCTTTATCCTGGAGGCAAGGTGAGTTTACTCAAGTGTGTTTGGGGAATATAACAAGCACTCTCCAAAGGAATGGATGGGACCAGACAGGTGAGTTTAGAAATGGATGCATCTAGAGAAGAGAAGGTGCTGGCATCCACTGGGAAGCTGGAGTTGGTGGCAAGAAGAAGAAGAAAAAAAACATCATCATAAAATGACCCAGAATGTGTGAAGATAGGGAGCGACTCCAGCTGTGGTGCTGGGACCAAAGCCGGACCTGGTCAGGCGAGGTGAGAGTCACAGATCTACAGCCAAGCCCTTGCTTTTATGCTTGCTTGATTCTGTGTTGTGGGTTGGCTCACTCGGTAGCCCAGGCTAGCTCTCCTGCCTCACCACTCTACCCTTCAGTTCCGGCTTTACAGGCATGTGGGACCATGTCTGGCACCGGCTTCCTTGTTCTTATGTTGTTTAACCTTTTTCCCCAAGGTAGTTTTATTTTATTTATTTATTTATTTATTTATTTAGATTTATTTTATTTATTATATGTAAGTACACTGTAGCTGTCTTCAGACACTCCAGAAGAGGGACCCAGATCTCGTTACGGATGGTTGTGAGCCACCATGTGGTTGCTGGGATTTGAACTTATCACCTTCGGAAGAGCAGTCGGGTGCTCTTACCCGCTGAGCCATCTCACCAGCCCCGGTAGTTTTATTTTTAAGTGTCAAGCAAAACACAAGGCTACCCTACAAGCAGCACAATACAAGAAGCGTGTAAAATCCCCAAATGCCGCAGAGCCACCACATTTCTCCTGAACAAATGGCCTTCCTGCACGGCATTCAGGGGACTGAGAGCTTGTCATCCAAAGGAAACTATGATGTAAAATGTGACTTTGCAAATAGCCTTCATTCGCATTCCTATTTGGGGAACCAGAAACTGAAAGTTCCAGAGGGAAACTTGCCCACAGAGTAACATATCAGGAGAGCCTAAGCCAAGTATTTAGTATTCACTAAATACTGAGAGCATCCTTAACACGCTGCCTTGACTTACTGCCACAGCATCCAGCCTACTCCCTCATTCCTTACAAAGTGACTGTAACTCAAGGGTGAGCTCCCACTCCCGGGTATGGTACTGTGAGTCTGTGAGCCTGGCACCAGTGAGCTGAGGACAGCAGGATCCTTGTCAGCTACATAGTGAGTGCCATGCCAGTCTGGGTTACATGAGACCTTGTCTCAAGGGGGAAAAAAAAATCACACTTTTTTTTAACAACCTAGGTCCTGAAAAGCCACTGAGCTTTTAATTTCTTCTGAAGTTCTAGAAACAAAAACCTCTTCTTTCTAGAAACAAAAACCTCACAGAAAAACAATCTGAATGGGTCACACCCAACCCAGAGTCTGTAGAGTTCTTGGTTCAGTCCTTAGCAAAGAAAGGAAGGGAGGAAATGGGGGAGGGAAGAAAGAAAGAAGGGAGAGAGGGAAGAAGGCAGGGAGGAAGGGAGGGAGGAAGGGAGGGAGGAAGGGAGGGAGGGAGGGAGGGAGGGAAAGGGACACCTGGGCATTTTGGCTCACACTTATAATCCCCAAATTTAGAATCTGAGGAGGAAGATAATTGTGAGTTTGAGCCAGCCTGGACTATATATTATGTTCCAGGCCACTTGAGCTACATTATGAGTTCTGTCTCAAAAAATAAAATAAAATAAAAATCCAAAGTGAAGGCTAGGAAGGTTGCTCAGCAGTTGAGAGTACAATCTGCCTTTGCAGAGGAACCTGAGTTTGGTCATCCACACCCATGTCAGGTGACTCACAACAGTCCCAGGATTCCAACACCTTAGCACCTTTAAATAAAAAAAAAAAAAGAGACTGGGGCTATGCTCCACAGTAAATTCTTTCCTAATGTCCTCCCTGGGTTCCCCCAGCACTGGAATCCAAAGACAAAAGAGTAAGTTGTTATTAGCTGTGTAGTTTACATTTTCCAGCAGAGAGGTTGGAGGTGCAGTGTGGCTCAGGCGGTGAGGGCTCCTCTGGCAGTGCAGGAAGCATTGGATTCTAACCCCAGCTAGGAGAGAAAATGTGGGACTGGCTGACTGATTGACTGACTGACTGATTGACTGACTGACTGATTGACTGATTGATTGATGAATGATTGACTGGAGACAGTCTGGCTTTGTAGCCCAAGGTAGCCTTGAATGTGTGATTGTGACTGATTGACTGACTGACTGATTGATTGATGAATGATTGACTGGAGACACAGTCTGGCTTTGTAGCCCAAGGTAGCCTTGGGTGTGTGATTGTCCCGGCTCAGATTTCTGAGTTCTGAAGCAACACCACACAGGCTATAAAACGTTCATGACATTGATGAAAGTAGCGTTCTTCTTTTTGTACTAAGTTGCTGTAATCTGGCGTGCATTTACCAGCCTCCGTTCTCACTAGCCGCGCTGGGAGAGCTCACTGGCCGCATGGAGTCAGCGTTGTACTGGACAGCAAAAGTACAGAGCAAGCATGTGGGGGTGGGAGGTCTTGGGACAGAACCCAGGGCTATGGAGAGTCTAGGCAAACACTGTTGCTACTCAGAGAGCCTTCCACTAGTTAGTTAGTTAGTTAGTTAGTTAGTTTGTTTGTTTGTGTGAGACAGGGTCTTGAGACATAGTCCTCCCTGTCCTGTATCTCATTTTGTAGACCAGCTGGCCTCCCAGAGATCCCCCTGCCTCTGCCTCCCAAGATGTTAAAGGCATTCGTCACCACACTGGCCCTGGTAGGTTCTGTCTTTTTTTTTTTTTTTTTTTTTGAGACAGGTTTCTCTGTGTAGCCCTGGCTGTCCTGGAACTAACTTTGTAGACCAGGCTGGCCTTGAACTCAGAAATCCGCCTGCCTCTGCCTCCCAAGAGCTGGGATCAAAGGCGTGCGCCACCACACCCGGCTCAGGTTCTGTCTTATAAACCTCCTTGTGGTTTAAGATGAATCTTNATTTAAATAAAGTCTCACCACATAACCCTGGCTGGCCTGGAACTGAATAAGTAAATCAGGCTGGCCTCAAACTCACAGAGACCTGCCTGCCTACTACTGTTATCTTTTTTTTTTTTTTTTTTTTTGGTTTTTCAAGACAGTGTTTCTCTGTATAGCCCTGGCTGTCATGGAACTCACTTTGTAGACCAGGCTGGCCTCGAACTCAGAAATCTGCCTGCCTCTGCCTCCCAAGTGCTGGGATTAAAGGCGTGCACCACCACCATCTGGCTACTGTTATCTTTTAACTATGTATGTCTGTGTTTGTGTGTATGAATACAGGGTCTGTTGGGGCCAGAAGAGGGCATCAGATCCCCTGGAGCTAGAGTTACAGGTAATGAGTTGCCCCACACAGGTGCTGGGAATCAAATTTGAGTCCTCTGGAAGAACAATGCATGCTTTTAACCAAAGGGCCATCTCTCCAGGACCCAGTTCTTTCTTTGTGACCACTTGAACCCTTGATCAGCAGGATGGGGAACTCGTTCAGAAGGACATTCTCAGGGCCTCTTGACCTTTTGCCTAAGATCAAGTGTAGTAGAACAGACATTCTCTGTTGTGATCGCATTCCTCTTTATTCTGGATTTTTCTTTTGCTTTATAGGAAAGGAAAGGAGTTGTGCCGTTTTAAGGTGTTACTGGGGGCTAGAGAGAAAGCTCAACAGCTAAGAGCATGTGCTACTCTTGCATAGAAGGGTCCAGCTCACAGCACCCTTATCAGGCAGCTCACAACTGTCTGCAACTCACCAGAGAACCTAACCCCTCTGCCCTCAGGCGCGCGTGTGCACACACACACACACAATTAAAGATAATAAGATTCGGGAGGCAGAGGCAGACAGATTTCAGAGTTCGAGGCCAGACTGGTCTACAAAGTGAGTTCCAGGACAGCCAGGGCTACACAGAGAAACCCTGTCCCGAAAAAAAACAAAAACAAAAAAAAATTTTTTTTAAAGTGTTACTAGTTGCTTTAATTTGCTTCTGTAAAACTAAGAGTGCAGGGTCTGTAGATATAGCTCCTCTACGGCTGCCTGAGCAGGCACGAGGGAAAACACGTAAGTGTCCCAAAATGATTCCGGGATTCTAAGTTTATTATAGCCAACAAAACAAAACAAAACAAAACAAAAACACTCTTATTTGTTGGAGGAGCTAAGATTTCCTCCTTGACGATGTTATTTATTCTGGGGTGGGAAAGAATGTCTGTTCTCTTGCTGCCTTGTTATTGTTCTGTCTTGACAAACTCCATCCGGAGAAGAGCAGATTTTCTCTGGCGGAGAGCCAGAGTGTGGTGGAAAAACCCTTTACTCTTAGGCCCCCATCCTGATCCATCTGACAACCCTCTGACAACTGACCAGGGTCACCAACCCCCACGGTGACCTTTGGAAGGAAGTGTAGGACTGCTGAACTCCAGAAGGAAAGGAGGGGCTGGTGAGTGAGCCATTTCCCCGACTGTCCTGTGTCCTGTGACAAGGATAAGGTGCCCTGCCCCTGCTGTTTGCACTCCTCCCACTGCCTGAGGTCAGCCTTAGCACCGAAGAAACGTTAGAGGGGGTCAAAAATACCCCCCTAGGGCCAACTTGGAACTTTCCTGGAGATTTTAAAGACTTTAATTATGTGTGTGTGTGTGTGTGTGTGTGTGTGTTCGCACATATGTTCACATACCCACAGAGGCCAGAAGAGGGCATCTGGAGCGCGCCCCCGCCCCCCATACAGGTGTCTGTGAGCAGCCAGGGGTGGGTGTAGGGACCTGAACCTGTTACTGCAAAAGCAGCGGGTGATCCCAACTGCTGACCCATCTCCCTAGCCCCATTTTCTGGGGGATTTTAGTGCTCTCTTCTCATCCAGGATGGTCCTTGGGGACAAAGGTTGCCCAGCAAGGTATTTTCACCTGCACATTTGTTTCTATCTAAATGAAGCTAACGTAAGTCCCTGAAAAACTAGAATTACTTCTTTGAAGCATAAGAAGAAGTTTCTGAAAACTTAGGAGGGCTGTTGATCCTTCTTTTCTCCTTCTCCCCTCCCCCACCCCCTGCCCTGTTGCTTAAGCTTTTGTTTGGGAGGAGACTAGGAGGACAGCGGCAGAGGGCGGCCGCCTACCTGGAGAGACCTGCAGTTACGTGTGGCAGGAGCCGGCGAGGCTGGAGTCGCGGGATGGGCAGGAGGCGGGCTGAAAGTTGGAGTAAGCAGGAAGTGAAGCTGTGGCTGCCTTGGGTGGAAACAGACTAGGCGAAGTTCTGCTTTGAGAGGCCCAAGTGCTCCGAGACATGGTGAGTGACGTGGGGACCAAGAAAAGAGCGATTTAGAGCAGCGGCCAGAGGGGGATCTGGCCTAGGGGTTGCCTGTGTTGAGAAAGGTAAGTTGGCGGCAGTCAGAGGGCTGGCCGGGTTGGGCCAGCGCTGCCTCTGTCTCCTTACTTTTGACAACTCCTCCACAAATAGCTCCGCACTCCAGGCCGGGGGTTCCTGACACTTCTTCACCTCCTTCCTCCCGTGACCTCGGTGCTGGATCGGATCAGGGTTTTCGGTGGGGGCTGGGGGACCCAAATTCCAAGCCGAGCTGCTGCGCCGCGCCCTCCCCCTCCTCCGCCTCCTCCAGCTGGGCCTGAGCCCGGTGTTGTGACATTACCCGGCCACAAGCGCTCCTGCTCTTTGGGGCTCAGATTCCAGCCCAGCGGACTGAAGTTCTCCCCCTTACCCTCGCCTTGTATCTATGCAGACACCCAGAGGATCTGCCTGGCCACCAAAAGCACCACCCTTCTCTAGAAACATTAGCAATAGTGCCAAGGGTTTGTAAAGCAGCCAGATGGCGGTTCTTCCCGATAATCTAGCTTCAGCACACACCCGAGGCCCGTACCTGAGGCCCCCTGGGTCCCTAAGGGAGGGGTCAGGCCTTTTCCCTCCTTGTTCAAAAGCCTTATCTAGAGGCCTCCTGGATAGAGAGACCGCAGCAGGAAGGACTTTATATCTGCATAAGCAGGCGGTGGTGTGCGGCCTACCAGACACTAAATTGTGGGGAAAGCAGAAGTATACGGTCCAACGGCACATGATGCCTTCTGGGGGCTACATCCACTGAACCGAGGCTACACTGCCAAGCAGACTGGAACCAGAACTCACCAACAGCTGTCTGGAGATAGGCATTTGGGTTTAGCCAGGCAAGAGTGCGCTTCTGGTCAGCTCTCAGTTTTAGGGAGAACCCACTAGGATTGGGACGAGGGAGGCTACAGGGGTCAGTTAATAGTTCTTAGCTGTGCTCTGCAGAGGAAGATGGAAACGTCAGCTGTGTTTTCTCCTTGACCCTCTTTGGGGAGTCAAACAGGGCAGTCGTGGGCTGTTTTTCTTTGTCACGCTGAAAATCCTCCAAAGAAGGTGGATGAGAATCCATAGTCAAATCTCATCTTCTGAGACTTAAAAAAAAAAAAAAAGCACTTACATGGCAGGCAGCCGAGATGGCTGGGCAGGTAGAAGTGTTTGCAGAGCAAGCCTTCCTACCTGAATTCAGTATCCCGCTCTCTCCTGCCCATCCAATTGGAGGAGACAATCCACTCATGAAAGTTGATCCTCTCACCTCCACATGCGTGCTGTGGCATACATGTATATTCCCCAATACACACACACACACACACACACACTCTACACTTATGCCAGACTAAGGATGTGGCTCAGTTGATAGAGTGTTTGTCTGGCAAGCATCAAGCTCTGGGTTCCATCCCCAGCACCTCATAAAACAAGGATAATGGTACACACCTGGAATCTCAGCACAGGGTAAGTAGAGACAGGATGATCAGATGTTCAAGGTCATCCTACTTAGGAAGTCTGTGGCCTGCCTTGGTTATATGAGACCCTGTCTCAGATAAATAAAGAAGTAAGTAAAGAAATCTGGGGAGGTGGCTCGGTGGGCTTGCCACGTAAGCATGGAGATTTGCCTTGAGTCCCCAGACCCCTGGTGCAGACAAGCACTTAGGTGGCTCCCATCGCTAGGATGGTGGAGAAGTCTGAGCCCTGAGGCTTGCTGTCCACTCTAATCTCAGAGCCTCAGACCAATAGGAGACCCAGCCTGTGGGGGAAAAAAAAAAAAAAAAACCAAGGGAGGAATGACACCTGACCACCTGAGGCTGATCTGGGATATACAGGTGCTTGCATCCTCGTGAACATTTACGTAGAACATTCTCCTGGTAAACAATTGAAGCATCAGAAACAGCTAACATCTACTTTAGTTCTTCCAACCTCTTCTGGCCTCTTGGATCCTCTGCTGCCCGGCCTAATTAACCCCTTATTGACATCCAGGAGGAGGCCGGTGGGAGTGCCGGAAATGACCGAGTTAGGAACCTGCAGAGTGAGGTGGAGGGGGTGAAGACTATTATGACCCAGAATGTGGAGCGGATCTTGGCCCGAGGGGAGAACCTGGACCACCTCCGAAACAAGACAGAGGACTTGGAAGCCACGGTGAGATTGGGAGAAAGCTGGGAGTTGGTGGGGGGAGATCTCGGGAGGGGGAGAAGTTTTGGGGGGAAGGCAGAGTGAACAGAAGGGACAGCAGACTGTCTACTGACCTTTTGCCTATGCAGAAGATGGTTGAGTTTCCACTGCTGCTTCCTTGCTACTCTGCTGGCTGGTAGAGAGCCCAGTGAGTGGATCAATTTGAGCTTGGGTGAGGGGCCCACCCTCAGAGCCATTTCCGAGATAGTTTTGTCAACCGCTCCATTCCTAAGCTTCATTGGGGTATGAAACTGATTTTTGTCTTAAAGCTTACCCTTGGCAACCGTTTGGAGTTGATGTCCCCAAGGCAAAGTTAAGAGTTCCAGGCAACCCTTGGCCTTTCAGCATTCTCCAGGTGTAATTAGGCTGGAAGTTGGTGAGGGGCGTCTTGCTAAGTCAGCTTTAAAGCACAGCTGGGAAGACCAATGAAATTCTTTAATCCCAGGATCCCTGTGTGCAAAGGCCAAAATAATATCTCCCACACATCTTGCTTAGACCTTCTCCTCTTTGCAGCCATGGGCTGAGGCCAAGCTGCTCGGGGCGGAAGAAAGTTCAACACAAACCAAGGCTGGGGGCCTCAGTTTTCACTTGCTACGGAGTACACCAGTGTGTAATCTTGGAGTATAGTACCTCCTCCTGCAGCATAAGCTGGGCATGTAGAGACTTAGTGTCTGTAAGTTAACTTGGAGCAGGAGGCATTTATTTATTTATTTATTTATTTATTTATTTATTNGCTCGGGGCGGAAGAAAGTTCAACACAAACCAAGGCTGGGGGCCTCAGTTTTCACTTGCTACGGAGTACACCAGTGTGTAATCTTGGAGTATAGTACCTCCTCCTGCAGCATAAGCTGGGCATGTAGAGACTTAGTGTCTGTAAGTTAACTTGGAGCAGGAGGCATTTATTTATTTATTTATTTATTTATTTATTTATTTATTTATTATTTTAACTTTCCTAAGTTTCTGTAGTGCTTTGGTTCATCCTTTAGCTTCTACAGAACCCAGAAGACAAAGCAAAGTATCACGGAGCCAGGACATGTGTCCATCTGGAGCACATTCCTGTACCCCTTAGCTTGTGGGTCTGTGCTCCAAAGGCTGGATTTCTCTACCAGTCAAACAAACTCTGATTGTGAGCGTATATCTGTAAATGATCCTTCAGCGTGCAGGTCGGTGCAAGGGCAAGAAAAAGAAGGGAGACTAGACATAAGACTCAGGTGGTACTTCACTAGCCTTCACGAAGCCCTGGGTTCAGTCCCCGGCTCATAATTATTGTTTTTAAAAGTCCAAGGTCATCCTTTTCTACAAGGAGTGGAGGCCAGTCTTTGCTGTATGAGATCCTGACTAGAAATATAGAAACAGGGCTGGTGAGATGGCTCAGCGGGTAAGAGCACCCGACTGCTCTTCCGAAGGTGATAAGTTCAAATCCCAGCATCCACATGGTGGCTCACAACCATCCGTAACGAGATCTGGCGCCTTCTTCTGGAGTGTCTGAAGACAGCTACAGTGTACTTACATATAATAAATAAAATAGATCTTTAAAAAAAAAAAAGAAATATAGAAACAGAAAAGGAAGGGACTCTGCTATACTCAGAGCGAAGTTTTATGAGTTCAAGAATTCTAAACCAGAACGTTGCTTACAGATTGTTGTGGAAAGACCTTTGTGAAGCAGCCAGAGATCCACAGATCTCTGAAGCTCCTGGCCAGCCAAGAATACTTAGTGAGATCCTGTCTCAAAAGTAAAACAAACAAAAAAACAGAGAGAGAGTTCAGGGGGTAAAGACTTTTGTCAGTGAGCCTGGCTGCATGAGTTCAATCCCCAGGATATAAAGAGGAGAAGGGAGAACCCGTTCCTGAAGTCAACCCCTCTCCACCACGTGGGCAGTGTGACACAGGAGGCAGAGGCACAAATGAAATGTTTTAAAATATGTTAAAGAACTTTTCCATTCCTATTGTAAAAGGAAAGAATTATCCACTTATTTGTGTATTTCGAAGTGGCTATACTCCAGCATCTTTTTTTCCGTTTCCTACTTCGACTTATAATGTAAATATCTATACTATGGCATGCGGGTGTTCTTCTGTATTCTTAGTCTGAGGGCAGGAGCCACTGGGTCACTGCTTTATCTTATCCCCAACAGTCTGAACACTTCAAGACAACGTCCCAGAAGGTGGCCCGGAAGTTCTGGTGGAAGAATGTGAAGATGATTGTCATCATCTGTGTGATTGTCCTTATCATCGTCATCCTCATTATACTCTTTGCCACTGGCACCATCCCCACTTAAGAGTCCCTTCCATCCCACCCTAGTCTTCAGGGGTGACTTCCCTAATGTGTGCCAAGAGGGGCCCTCTCCTGCCCTCCTCCACACGAGTGCTGCTCAGTCCCTGCCAGGGCCTTCTGCTGCATCAAATGCCCCAGATGCACCTTGATCCCCTGGGAGGAGACAGCTGGACTGTATCTGCATCTCATGGTCCTGAGAGTGGGTTACAGAGACCCAGAGGACCCTATCTGTGGCTGGGAAACTGTTGGTGGCTGGTGGGCAATAAAGACCTCTTGGTATCCCTACGTGTATGAGGCACTTTACTCCTGTGTCTTTCGAGCTTTGCGGTTCTGTTTCTTCTTCCCAGGGAGCCCCTCCAGACTGGCTTCTCCCAATCTAGAGCCAAGATAGTGCAGGGATAGAGAGCACAGGGTTAGAGAAGAAAGATGGCAGCTCAGAGGCTTTGCACACCTGAATCAGAGATGCCAATCACTATACCCAGCTAGAATCAGTCAGTCAGCCAGCCAGCCAGTCAGTCAGTCTGTCTTTAAAAGGACTTACTTTTTTTTTTTAGCCGGGCGTGGTGGCGCACGCCTTTAATCCCAGCACTCGGGAGGCAGAGGCAGGCGAATTTCTGAGTTCGAGGCCAGCCTGGTCTACAAAGTGAGTTCCAGGACAGCCAGGGCTATACAGAGAAACCCTGTCTCGAAAAAAAAAAAAAAAAAAAAAAAAAAAAACAAAAGGACTTACTTTTTTTTTTTAAAAGAATGAGTATGGATTTGGAGAGATGGCTCAGAGGTTGAGAGCACTGACTGTTCTTCCAGAAGTCCTGAGTTCAATTCCCAGCAACCACATGGTGGCTCACAGCCATCTGTAATGGGATCTGACGCCCTCTTCTGGTGTGTCTGAAGACAGCTAAAGTGTACTCATATACACTAAAAAAATAAAAAGATTTTTTAAAAAAAAGTATGAGTGTGTGAATGAAGAGCATGCAGAGGCCAGAAGAGGATGTTGGTTCCCCTGGGATTGGAGTTACAAGCCCAACAGGGGTGCTTGGAACCAAACTGGGGTCCTCTGCAAGAACAGTTTGCACTCCACCCCTTCCCCTTAGGTAAAAGTTTATGTTTTATTATTAATTAAAATATAATTATATTGTGTTGGCCCTTCCCTTAACTCTTTCAATACCCCTCAACCCATCATCCTCCCTTCACTTCCTCTCAAATTCATGGTCTTCCTTTCATTGTTACACACACACACACACACACACACACACACACACACACACACACGCACACACGCACACACACAGTGCAGATTTGTGTTTGGTGTTGCTCGCACGTAAATGATTACAGGGCTGAGCACTTGGTGTTGATAACCAATTCTGGAGAATGGTGCTTCCCCCCACTTCTGTGCTAGCATGCCTGTGGGTGTCCTTGCTCAGATCTTGTTTAGGCAGCCATATTGTTGAACAGTTTGCACTCCTAAACAATGAGCTGTCTTCCCATCTCCCTCCCTCCCTCCCTCTTGTATAGATGTGTATGTGTACATCTGCGTCAGTGAATGCCGGTGCTTGTGCATCTATGTGTGCATGTGTGTGCAGGCCAGAGGTCAATGTGGGATGTCTTTATTGCTCTCTGTCTTACTACCTAATGGACTCTTTTCTTCCTGACAGTTGAACCTACAGCATAAGGTCTGTGAGATAAGAGTCTGTACTGAGTTACAGCTCCAGCCCTCACCCTAGTTTTTGAAACAGTCACTAAGCCTGGAACTCATCAGTTTGGCTTAGGGTGGCTGGCCAACGATCTCTAGGGATCTCCTGTCTCCACAGTGCTGAGGTCAAACTTTGGGGGTTTTTTTGTTTGTTTTTTCAAGACAGGGTTTCTCTGTATAGCCCTGGCTGTCCTGGAACTCAGAAATCCTCCTGCCTCTGCCTCCCGAGTGCTGGGATTAAAGGTGTGTGCCACCATGCCCGGCTCATGTCAAACTTTTACATGGGTACTGGGGATTTGAACTCAGGTCCCATGCTTGCATGACAAGTGCTTTCCCTACCGAGCCCTCTCCTGAGCCCTCCTGTTTTTCTTCATACCACACTGTTCACTGTCACCTCACAAGAACAAGGATTTCCGATATATTAGCCCAGAAACCTAGACCATCTAAGATACAATTTACTAAACACATGAAACTCAAGAAGAAGGAAGATCAAAATGTGGACACGTCACCCCTTCCTAGAATTAAGCACAAACGTGTGTAACTTCCTCAATGTCTCTAGTACACACTTCGACTTAGGTTTCCTACCTGGGTTACAGACACCGACGGTCCCTAGGTAGGGTGTTAGTCGGTGGTTAGTATCTGACTATAGCATATGCCAGCAAGATAGTGCTGAAAGGGCCCAGATATAGCTGTCTCGTGGGAGACTATACCAATGCCTGGCAAACATGGAGATGAAAGCTCACAGTCAGATATTGGATGGAACACAGGGTTCCCAAAGAAGGAGCTAGAGAAAGTACCCAAGGAGCTGAAGGGGTCTTCAACCCTATAGGTGGAAGAATAACATGAACTAACTAGTACCCCCTCAGCTCATGTCTCTAGCTGCATATATAGAAGAGGATGGCCTAGTTGGCCATCATTGGAAAGAGAGGCCCCTTGGTCATGCAGACTTTATATGCCCCAGTACAGGGGAACACCAGGGCCAAGATGTGGGAGTGGGAGGGTAGGGGAACAGGGCCGGGAGGGGGGAGGGTATAGGGAACTATCTGGATAACACTTGAAATGTAAATGAAGAAGTTATCTAATAAATATTGGAAAAAAATATTTAGTATGATACAGAGAACAAAAAAAAAAAAAAAAGAACAAGGATTTCCTAGAAATCATACCGTAATGAGAATGAAAACTTCATAGCACTTTAGAGTAGAATGCAGGATTCAGTGCCCTCCTGGAATCCTGCCATGTCCCTTACCGGTTTCCCTGGATAGGCTTGCAAAGATATGATGATGGGTCATATAAGACCTGCTTCAAGGCCTCTTGTCACTTCTGCCATGTCTCATCTATGACCTAGGTATGACTCAGAGCCAGAGAGAGGCTGAAGGAACCAGTCAGTGTATCCTTTGTGGGTGGTTCTGTGTGTTGTTTGTCTTTTGTCTGCCCTTGCTTTTCTGGGTCTTTATAAAGGCCTGGATTTCAGCTGTTCTGAGGGAGTGGGGGTGAGCATCTCTCCCTCCCCAGAGTCCCATGGCTAGTCAGAGTCAATGTCACAGGACTGGGCTCACCACACAATGAGCTTTCTGTCTTCTGGACCCCTCCTTCCCACCAGGTTCTTCATCTCTGCGATTCTTTCCAGGGCCCAGTCTGCCTTGGTTTGCGGTTCTTGGCTTCCTCTGTCCTTGGTTCCTACACAACCTTTCCAGAATTAGAAACAACCTGTTGTTGGGAGGCTGTGAGGAAAGGGATGGGTTGAGAGACAAAAATTTGGGATACTAAATACAGGCCAGATTTTGGAATCATGCTCTTGATTCCACAGAGGGCAGGGAAAGTACCAAACAGCCCCTCTCCGTCTGCTTTGACACAAGTGAGCCTACCCTCTTTACCCCCAGCCCGTTCTGAGGTAATGTGTCCAAGCATGGAAACCAGTGGTCTATCCTCACAATGGCTCAACCCAGGGAAGAAAGCCCCTGGCATTTTGGTTAAGAGAAGCTACATTTAGGATGTTAAGGGCAGCCTGGAAGNGGGAAAGTACCAAACAGCCCCTCTCCGTCTGCTTTGACACAAGTGAGCCTACCCTCTTTACCCCCAGCCCGTTCTGAGGTAATGTGTCCAAGCATGGAAACCAGTGGTCTATCCTCACAATGGCTCAACCCAGGGAAGAAAGCCCCTGGCATTTTGGTTAAGAGAAGCTACATTTAGGATGTTAAGGGCAGCCTGGAAGGGGGAAGATGGCTTTGGCTATTTCTCCACAGCAGCTCAGGAAGGCTACACAATGCTAGAAGCACACCAGCATCCCCAGCAAAGGAACAGGCCTACAAGCTTCTCAAGGGTTTAGAACAGAAAGGCCAGAGCCAGCGCTTCCTGTAAGAGGCTGCTTTCATTTTACATTGGAGTGAAATTCACGCAGCCTTCTTCTCTCTTTCTTTCTTTTTTTCTTTTCTTTTTTTATTTTTTTATTTTTTTTAATGTGTTAGGATCACAACCACAAGCCACAGAGCCAGCTCAGTTTTCTGCTTCGTTTCGTTTTATTTTGTCTTCAGGCAGGCTCTCATGTAGTAAACGCTCACATTCATTATATAGCAGGCCATGACTGTGAGCCTTTGATCTTTCTGCTGCTGGCTTGCCAATGCTGCGATCTACCACCAAGTGTGGTTTATATGATGCTGGAGCTTAAACCCAGGGCTTGGGGCACAGCAGGCGAGCCCCTCCCCAGCATCCATTTACAATGGAATTTTCCTCTTAAAACTAAAGTCTTTTAAAAATTACTTGTTCTTTAAATTATTTTTATTTTATGTGTAAAGATGCTTCCCCTGCATGTGTGACTGTGCACCACGTGTGTGACAGGTGTCCTTGGAGGCCAGAACAGGGCATCGGATCCCCTGGCGCTGGAGTTACAGACCGTAGTGAGCTGGCATGTAGGTACTGACAATTAAATCTCAGTCCTCTGGAGGAGCAGGCAGGACTCTTTAACTGCTGAGCCGTCTCTGTGGTCTCACATTTTAGCCTTTGATTAAGCACATAAAACAGCACCACTTAATATATTCCTCCGTGAGCTTTTTGTGGAATTCAGAGCACAGCGTATCCTTTACAAGTCTTCAGACTTTCGGCACCTTTTGCACAGTTCTTTACAAACAACCTCATTTTAACCTTGAAGTTGGCCTGAGGCTGGGACGGGCCAGTGAGATTAAGGAAAGGACTTCTCAGTTCCCAGTTCTGCAAGAAAAGCCACAGTATCCTCAGCATCTCTCTTCGTCAAGCCCTCCATCTTCCTCACCTGTTAGAGGACAATCCCGCAAGGCCCGCACCAGGCATCTAAGAGAAAGTCTGTGTTCTCAGGCTGGGTAACACCTGTTTGTGTTCCTCAAAGCAGCTCTGTCCTAAACTCACGCTGTGAAACTCTTCGAGTCAGTCTATGTAGTTTGTATTTTATTCTTATCCAAAAGAGATGGTCTCTGCTTGGGTACCACTTTGGAATCTGGCTCCCATCTTCTCCTTTGCCTCTTCTGCCTCTTGTTGGTTCAAAACTTGGCCTGGCTGCTGTTGTCATCTCTTATTTGGGGCTGGGATCCATCCACACACCATTGAGACTTTTAGCTCACCGAAACGTCTGCAACACTTTAGCATTTAAAAAATCTTCCTCCCCCCAAGGTATGGAGATCAGAAGCCAAATTGCAGGAGTTGTTTTTTTCCACAATGTGAGTCCTAGGGATGGAACTCTGATCATTATGTTTGACATCAGGTGCCTTGAGTCATCTTGCCAGCCCCTAGCTTACCATTTTTAAGGGTATAACTCAGTGACATATAATGTATTCAGAATACTGCCTGCTCCGTCTGTAAACAATCAGAACTTTGGAGTGGTTGGTGTGTTTTTAATTTCGGGTGAGAAGCACTCACCAAGGTGGCAAATACTCCTGGCTTGTTCATATCATCTCCAGCACTTAGCTCCCACAGATGCCTTTTGCATGATGGAATGACACCTCCTCTGCTAACTCCTGATGCAGCTCCAGATCCAAGAGACATCAGTCCCCAATTCATCAGGCTGGGGTGTCATCGGAAATCGGACGCCGCCGGTGGCCCGGTAGGAGGCGCCCCACGGGTCCCGTCACCGCTTTCGGTTTGCCCGGGACGGGTACCTCTGAGAAGGCGCGCCCCCCTCCCTCTTGGGCTGCGGGCCCGCCCCGCCCCACGGCTTCCTCCCGGGCCGCGGGCACTGAGGCCGCTCAGGGCAGAGGAATTGGAGCCGGCGAGCAGGCAGCGGCGGCGGCTGCGGAGGCAATGGTGAGACGGGCAGGGGTAGAGGGCGATTGTGCAGGGGCAAAAAGCAGGATCCTGAACCCCAGGGGCGTGGGTCACGCTGGTCGCACGGACCAGTCCCCAACTTTGCAGACCAGTCCCCAACTTTGCAGGCAGCCGGGGAGGGAGACTCCGGAGTGCGCCCCGTCGGGGCGGAGTGAGCGGTGCTACAGCTTCCCACGCTCCTGAAGCAGTTATCAGCTCCCGGCAATACCGGGCAAGTCACTTAACCTCCATGAGCCCCCTTTTCCGCGCAGTGAAGTAGGGGCAGCGATACTTACCTTGGTGGGTCCTTGAGAGGTTAAAGATGTTTATGGTCGCTGCTGCCAGGCACTCAGAACCCTTTGCTGAGAAGTGGTAGGTAATGTGATGACCTCTCCAGCTCTTCCCCAGGCTAAGAGGAGCCAGAGCTGGCCCAAGGGTTGGAAACCTGAGCAGATGCCTGGTAGAGGCCCCGTGCTGACGTGCTGACGGATAAACACTTCCCTGGGGGAAAAGAGAAAATAAGTTGTTTACTATAAAAGTTCCATGAAGTTATCCGTGTGACACAGCCTGCTGACTCTTTCCTAACCTCTACCTAGTAACATAATCATGAGTTGAGTCACCTACACTCACCCCTGCTGCAGACTTGCCATTTCCAAGACAAAAGTGTCAGGGACCACTGGTGCCTGGGTCCCACCTTCCAGGGCTCCTGGGAAGAGGGCTAGACTGGAAGCAAGTTTAGTACTCTAAGATGGGATGGATGTGACCTGGCTAGGGGTGGCAATGCCTGGATGGCCTCATCTCTAGGGAACTGGAGGCAGGAAAGGGAAGTATGGCAGGAAGGTAGCCCTAAGCTTTGAGGCCACACCAGGAAACCAAGGGAGGCTCCGAGAATGGGCTGGAGCTGAGAGCCCACTTCCGAGAGCGCTGGGGAGAAGAAGTTCTGAAAAGAAGGCTGCACCAGGTTAGGTTATCTGGTTGTTCAGGAGAACCTTGGGGGTTCAGAGCCTGAGGGATGCATTAATTTTATCCCTTCAGCCTGTCTCCAGCTCCATCATCTATCTCTTCTTCCCTTGTCCCCCTTTCTGTCTCCAGCTCTTTCTTCTGGCATCCCATCCCTCGGACTACCATATATACTCCCCACACCCGATTTTCCTTTCCTGTCCCTTTTCTTCGCTGGGACTCATTCAGTCAAAATGATTAAAATTTTATTTTATTTATTTATTTATTTATTTATTTTTTGCCATTGGAGTAGCACAAAACAGTGATGGGGGAAATGGAAATGAGAGATGGAAATATTTTTTTTTGCATGTGTGGTATGCACGCTTGTTCACATGTATGGATCTCTGGTTCAACCTGGAGCTCACTAGTTGATCTAGTCTAGCTGCCAGCTTGTCCTTGGGACTGGTCCCTTCTTCCTGCCCCTAGGATTACAGGCAGACTGCCTGGCTTTTATGTGGGTGCTAGGGATTCAGACTCTGGTCCCCAAACTTATGCAACAGAGGATTTATTTATGGAGGCATCTTCCTAGCACCATAAATCATTTTAAAAGATTTTATTTATGTGTATGAATTTTCCCCTGCATGTATGTGTACAGAGTACCATGTGTGTGCAGTGCCTGTGGAGGCCAGAAGAGGGAATTTCACCTCGTACTGGAATTTCGGGCGCCTGTGAACTGCCAAGTGAGTGCTAGGAACCCAGATCTAGAAAAACAGTAAGTGCTCTTAAATGCTGAGCCATCTCTCCAGCCCCACCATAAATAACTAAAAATTATTTAGCTTGCTTGTTTGTTTTTTGGGAGACAAGGTCTCATGTAGATCAGATTGATGGCGGAACTCACTATGTCACCGCTGAGCCACCATGCCTGAATGGAGTTAACTATTTTTTTGAGGCAGTCTTACTATATACCCTGCCCTTAAACAACCTATGTAAACAAAGCTGGCCTTGAAGTTGCAGCAATGCTCCTGCCTCTGCCTCCCAAGTGCTAGGATTACAAGTATTTAACACCATGTCCAGATATAGAATAAATTTTTTTTAGACAAGGTCCCACTAGATACTATATAGACATGATTGGCCTCAAACTCTGCCTACTGAGTACTGGGATTAAGTGGGTCCATATGACTATGCTCGGCTTAAAATAATTCTTGGAGTCATTCGTCTGGCAGAATTTGTGCATGTAGTCACAGTTATCTCTCCTTTGAACACAAGCGGAGTTGGCATCCAGTGGCTAGTGCTCTTTAGCCAGTTATCAGGGGCACCAGATCTCACCCTTTCCATGTGTCTGGTTTAGCACAGGGGTTAGACATGTGGCCTTTGGAATCTCTGTCCTTTCTACCCTCAGGTTGGTTACCTACTTATTCTGGACAAGGACAATAATACTATCTTCAGTGGGTTATTGTGAAGGATAAGCCAGATATCCTCATGCACAGTTAGCTCAGTGCTGGGTCACTGTGACCACTGAAAGGTAGCAGCTGTTACTATTGATCAACACTTAAGGCCTGTAGTGCCAACACTTGGGGGCAGAGGCAGGAGGACCCCCAAGTCCCAGGCCAGGCTGTACAATTCATTGAGAGTCTGTTTCTTGGTTGTTGTTTTTTTAAATAAAAAATTAAAATTTCGGAAAGGGCTGCAGTATGGGTCATCGTAGGTTCAAATTCCAGCGCTACACAATAAACACAGATCTCAGTAGCCTGTAGTATCTGATGAAGACAGCAGAGACTTTTCTGGCTTCCTCAGAACACTGGTTCTCAACCTGTGGGCCTCGACCCCTTTGGCAAACTTCTATCTCCAAAAATATTCACATTATGATTCATAACAGTAGCAACATTAAAGTTATGAAGTAGTAACAAAAATAATTTTTATGGTTGGGGGTCCACCATACGTGAAGAACTTTATTAAAGGGTAACAGGGAGTTTGAGAACCACTGTGCTAAAGTCTGGTTCTCAAAGATCTACAGACAACTCCTTGTGAAAATAAGAAGGAAGTAAAAGCCTAAGTGTGCAACAGGGAGCCCTTGGCTGGTTGTGGATCTCATGAGAGAGAAAAGATGATTCTCTTGAGGAACTTACATCCACAACTGAGATACCCTAACTAAGGTCTCCAACACTTCTGCATAAGCAGGGGGTGGAGGGGTCGGCTGGAGCAGTGGCTCAGTGGTTAAGAGCATTTGTTGCGACTACAGAGAACCTGAGTCAGATTCCCAACGCCCAGATGGTGGCTCACAGCCATCCATAACTCCTGATCTCTAGTTCCAAGGGGCTTTGGTACTCTGACTTCCTTGGGCATACATGTGGTATGCATACCAGCATGTAAGCAACTTACTCATAGATAAAATACATATTTTAAAAAATTGGCTGCTTTTACAGGGGCCCTAGGTTTGATTTCCAGAACAGATTTCAGAACAGTAAACCAGAGGGTTGGTCACCTTTTTCTGGCTTCCTCAGACCCTGTATGCACCTGCTACACAGACATATATACAGACAAAATAGCCTTACCCATAAAATAAAAATAATAAACCTTGGCGAGGGGAAACAGGAGTAGGGGGAACCAAGTGTTTACGATGGAGTACATCTGTCCTCCAAGTACTTGTGAGGTAGAGCAGGAAGTTTGGGAGTTCAAGATTATATTCAGCTATGAAATGAGTTCAAGACTATCTGAGAACAGGACTACCAATTGCTGCTCCTCTAGAGGACCTGCACCCATCCATCCATCCTTCAGTAGCCACTGTGGGTGGTCCACATGGCAGGTGTCTGAAGAGCCAGAACAGACTGTCAGATCTCCTGAACTGCAGTTACAGATGTGGGTGCTGGGAAAGAAACCAAGGCCCTCTGGAAGAGCAGCCAGTGCTCCTAACTGTTGAGACATCTCTCCAGCACCCATAAATATATATATATATATTTTTTAAAGATTAAATTTTAGGGCTGAAGAGATGACTGTTCCTGCAGAAGACCTGGATTTGATTCCCAGAACCCACATGGTGGCCCACAAAAAACTATAATTCCAGTTCTGTCCTCTTCTGACTTTCTCAGGCACCAGGCACATACATTGTACACATACACACATGCAAGGAAAACACTCACGCATGTAAAGTAAATAAATCTAAAAAAAATTTTTCACGTTTTAAAAAAAAGTCAGCTGGGGACAGGTGTGGTGGCATAGGCCTTTAATCCCAGCACTCGGGAGGCAGAGGCAGGCAGATTTCTTAGTTCAAGGCCAGCCTGGTCTACAGAGTGAGTTCCAGGACAGCCAGGGCTACACAGAGAAACCCTGTCTTGAAAAACCAAAAAAAAAAAAAAAAAAAAAAAAAAAAAAAAAAAAAAAAAAAAAAAAAAAAAAAAAAAAAAAAAAAAAAAAAAAGTCAGCTGGAGTTTTAAAATAAATCTTTAAAAAAAAAGTCAGCTGGAAGCCTGGCAGTGGTGGCGCATGCCTTTAAGCCCAGTGCTCTGGAAGCAGAGGCAGGCAGATTTCTGAGGTCAGCCTGGTCTACAAATAGAGATGTTCAGGACAAGCAGGGCTATACAAAGAAATCCCATCCTGAAAACAAAATAAATAAATAAATAAATAAATAAATAAATCTTTAATAGAAAGAGATGAAAATTTGAAAATTTGGCCTATGTGAGTATTAACTGCTGTTATGTACTTACATTCAGTCAGGTGAGGCGTTGTTAAGGCTTTTGTTTATATGGAGTCACATAATCTGAGCTAATATGGTGAGGTTTATGAAGTAAGCACTGTTATCACCACAACTTGACAAAAGAGGAAGTGACTGGTCAGAGAGGTAACATTTCCCAGTGTCAGTTACAGGATGGAAAGTAGTGGAGGCGGGATTTGAGCAAGGGAGGCAGCACATCTTGGCCTTGGGTTCTTTGGTTTGGGTTTTTTTTTTTTTTTTTTTTTTTTTTTTTTTTTTTTGAGACAGGGGCTTGCTTGCTGAAGCCAGACCTCATCCTTCATCAGGTTCAGGGGTCCTCCTGTCTCCCGTGACCCAAGCAACGCTTCGAGCATTGAGGTTACAAGTATTCTCACCAGTACACACAGTTTTCACCTGGGCAGGTCCTGGGAATCTTCCTCTGCCGCGTCATGTGCTCTGCCCTCCCTCCATGTGCTAGGGTTCTGTGGAGGCACGCTTCTTTTAAGATTTTAAGAGACATGGTCTCAGGCAGAGGCAAGGAGTTATCTGTGAGTTCAAACAGCCTAGCAGGTCGATATACTGAATTCCCTGAAAACCAGGGGTATGTAAGACAAAATAAAACAGGGGAGTTGGGAGTGCTGACTTGCAAGATGTTGCTGGCATTTAAGGGCTAAATCATTCCCCCTGCCTCAGCAATAGGAAGTGTATCTTTCTGTTTTCTTCTTTTCTTTCATTCTTTTCTTTTCTTTTTTTTTTTTCCATGTTGGCAGTTGACCCTATAACCACACACACTAGGTGAGTGCTGTCCCTGAGCAGGTCTAGTTCAATACAGAGGATTGAGAGTGTGTTTTTAGATGAGCCCAGAAAATCCAGAAAGGGATGATTGAGAGTGTGTTTTCAGATGAGCCCAGAAAATCCAGAAAGGGATTCTAGAGGGTCAAGTGTGTCACTCACTGTCAGGACAACTGCCCTGTGTGTCGTGTTTTGTGGCTCTGGGTTTACTTCCTTAGCATGGGCTGTGTGTGGTGAGCACATGTGCTGCCGGGGGGGGGGGGGGGGGGGATAGTCTGCAGACGGTACCAGTCTGACAAGAACATTCCCTGTGTACTTACCATCCGATGTCTGGCATCCACTCCCCTCTGCCTCCCTTTGGCTCAAAACCCCCAAGTCCTGCTGGATTCTGGCAGGTCTACTTCTCTCACCCTCTTCCTCTTCTCCCTCTTCTCTCACCCTCTTCCTCTTCTCCCTCTTCTCTCACCCTCTTCCTCTTCTCCCTCTTCTCTCACCCACCCTCTTCCTCTTCTCCCTCGGTGCTTTCCTGACCCTGTAGGCATCGCTTCATACCCTCGCTAATGCACGGCTTCTCCCTGTTGGCTGGGCGCCACCATCTGGACTTCTCACGTCTATCCACTCATGTGTATCGTGTGTGTGTGTGTGTGTGTGTGTGTGTGTGTGTGTGTGTGTTACCTTGCTCTATCACTCTCTGCCAAATTCCCTTGAGATGAGGTTTCTCACCAAACCGGGAGCCAGAATGGCAGCCAGTAAGACCCAATGATCCTCTGTCTCTGCTTTCCCAGAGCTGGGGTTATTGGGTGTGCAGCCACAACTAGCTTTTTCCATGGGTGGTACATGGGATCTGAACTCAAGGGCTTATGAATACACAGCACTCTTATTACCTACTGAGCCATCTTCGCAGCCCATGCAGCCCCAGCCCTGACCTTGATATGGTCTCATGTAGGCCAGGCCAAAGATGGACTGAAATTTCTCTCTCTCTCTCTCTCTCTCTCTCTCTCTCTCTCTCTGTTTTTCGAGACAGGGTTTCTCTGTATAGCTCTGGCTGTCCTGGAACTCACTTTGTAGACCAGGCTGGCCTTGAACTCAGAAATCCACCTGCCTCTGCCTCCCGAGTGCTGGGATTAAAGGCACGCACCACCACGCCCGGCTTGGAATTTCTCTCATTCTCTTGCCTCTGCCTGTGGAATGTTGGGATTACAGTTGTGTCACACCTGATGCTTTTTTGAGTCCCAGGCTGGCCTGGAACTCAGAGGTGCATACCGCCTCACCTGGCTTGGTTGGCTTCTATCATCACTTCCGCTGTGCTGGTTTCTACCCCTTGACTTCCACTGCTTTCCCTAGCCCTGCCCAGCCTCTCCACCTTCTGCCACGCCCCTTCACTAGTGGGCCATGTCCCTGTCTCTGCAGAATGGCTGAGTTCTAGACCAACACCTGATCTTTTGATTACAATTCTCTGACCACTGTAATCTACTCACTTCATGGCTAGGGTACTTTATGTCTCTGTGTAATTCTCCAGTGGTATCAGGTGGAGAGAGATCTCCCTAGAAACAGGTATGATTCATTCAGAAAATGTCACATGTCTCCCAGATGCCAGGCAGTTGGCTGCATTACAATTGGCAGCCTGGCCCTTGCCCTCTATTTGCTCAGCTCTTCCCTAAAACATTCCCTAGCAATTTAACTTTTATACTGCCAGCAGAAACCTGTGCGTATAGTCAGGGTCCTTCCCCCTCTGGCTGAGGGGAACAATGTGGGCTGGGATCTGGTGGCTGTGTTTCCTAAAGCCCATCTTAGCTCCCAATAGGCAATAGGCCTGGCTTCTCTGTGGAGGGAAAAGGCTCCAGACTGCAGCTAGAGACACAGCCACTCTCCATAGAACGTGACCCTTATATTGGAATAAGATAGCAACAGCTGTAGCACCCAGAATAGAAGGACAGAGCTAGAGATATAGTTCAGAAGGTAGAGTGCTTACCTAAGCAGGAATGGAGCCCTGGGCTTTAATTGATAGCACCACATAAACAGGGTATGGCAGATAGAGTCCACCTGTAATATAGTACCAGGAAATGAAACTAATAAGATCAGATGTTCAAGGTCATTTCAGAAGCCAATCTGGGCTATATAAGACCTTGTCAAAAAAAAGAAAAAAAGAAAATAAAAGAAGAGAAGAGAAGAGAAGGGAAGGGAAGGGAAGGGAAGAGAGAGAGAGAGAGAGAAGAAGAAAAGATAAAGGAGGAGGTTGCTGGGGTGATGGCTCAGTGGTTATCTGCACTTGTCACTAACACAGGAGAACCTGAGGTCACATGTCCAGAACCCATGTGAAAAGCTAGGTGTAGCTGCACATGCCTGTAACCTTAGTGCCCGGGGGGCAGGAAAAGAGACATGAATGTTGGTGGGGCTTTCTGGCTGCCAGACTCTTCCAGGTTCAGTGAGAGACCAACCCTCAAGGGAGTTAAGATAGGTTGGGATGAAGTGGGGCATCATCTATTGTCCTCTGGGTGCATTACAGGCAGGCATCCTAGCAAGCACATGCTAACGTTCACTACACACTCATGCACTGTACACATACAGAGAGAGAGACAGAGACAGAGAGACAGATGGGGGCCAGGGAGATGGCTTAACAGGTAAAGTGCTTTACACAAAATCCTGCTGGCCTGAGTTCAATCTTAGAATCCACTGTAAGAATGGAAGGCAAGGGGCTGGAGAGATGGCTCAGTGGTTAAGAGCACTGACTGCTCTTCTGAAGGTCCTGAGTTCAAATCCCAGCAACCACATGGTGGCTCACAACCATCTGTAATGAGATCTGACTCCCTCTTCTGGAGTGTCAGACGATAGCTACAGTGTACTTACATATAATAAATAAATAAATAAATAAATAAATCTTTAAAAAAAAAAAAAGGACAGCAAGAACTGACTCCACTAGCCCAGTGTGGTGGTGCACACCTTTAATCCCAGCACTTGGAAGGCAGAGGCAGGTGGATTTCTGAGTTCGAGGCCAGCCTGGTCTACAGAGTGAGTTCCAGGACAGCCAGGGCTACACAGAGAAACCCTGTCTCGAAAGAAAAAAAAAAAGGAACTGACTCCACAAAGTTATCCTCTGGCTTCCATATTTGTGTCCTCCTACAATAATAAAGAACAAAAAAACCCCTCAGATTTCCACCAATCTCTAGTAATGGTTTTCATGCTTAAATCTTTGTCCATTTCCAAGTCTATGCTGTGGAGTCCTGCAATATGGGGAAGTTCAAACAATGGAGCCTTGTCCAACCAAGCAGTCACCACAGTGGGGATGACAAGTGACTCAGGAATGGGAGGAAAGCATGAATTCCCTGTTCTCTTCTCTGCTGCCCTGTGTCCCAGTGTCTGAACACCCTCTGCCTCCTTGGTTTGCCTGCCCCTCACTTAAAACAGGCTGTTTTTCTAGCTCTTGGGTAAATATTGACCTGTTTGGGTTTCAGATGCCTATCCCCTGAAACTCTGGCTGGGCTAGATAAGCAAACCAGGAGAACCTCTCTTGAGACAGAGTTCCTATAGGATAGGCAATGAAGCAACTGGCCCCTTTACTGGGTCCCTGCAGTGATCAGCACTGTGTTGACCTCTCGGGCTTCTGGATGCAGGAGGATGGAGCTGTCCTCTGCCCTCCCACTGGGAGCTTGTGATCTAGACAGGACTCTGGGAATGCTCTGAGTCTGTGTACAAGGCAGCTGCAAAGATCCAGGGTGAGAATTCTTGCTTGAGTAGGAGGGAATCCTTTGTGACTACCAGGTCCCTTCCAACTGAAATTCTCTGGTTTTAAGTGGAATTCTGTCAAGTGCCAAACTGTCTGCTGCAAACAGTTGGAGATATGGGCCGACCGGAAAGGGAGGCGGGGTAGTGGGTGACAGTCACCGTGCATAGGAGACAGAATAGGGATGGGCTGGGAAGGACGAGGCTGAGGGAAGGGAGTTGTGGTTTGCTAATCCTCTGGAATTCATCTTCCTGAATAGACCTGCTCATGGTCTTAGCACAAAGCATCTAGCGGCAGCAGGCTTTTGCCCCACCCTCTTTCCCTCTGCCCTTCTCCCCCTCTTTCCCTTTCACCTCCTCCAGATTGAAACTTGTACTCACCTCCTCCCAACCCTTCAAAACAGACTGGGTTTCTTGGTTAGGTGAAGCTGTACTGCCCAGGTTCAAAAGCCAGTCTGTCACTTGGGTCCTCTTAAAGACCCAGTGATGCCCTGGATGACTAGAAGGCTGGGGGCCAAAGGCCAGAGGATCTGAAGTTCCCAGAAGGAGAGGAACTAGAAGGTGGTCACTAGAAGATGGAGAGCAGGTTAGCTCAGAGGCAGAACTGGCCTGACTGGTCAGAGGTCCAAAGAGGGAGAGCTGAGCTGCTGAGTTTTTGAGTGCTTCTAGGCTGTGATCTGGTCTCCAGTGATCTTCCTAGTCCTGTGGAGCAGACTGTTTTCCTGCCTGGCTCCCTGGTCTTCGCTACTTCTTGGGGTCAGTAGGAAGCCATAGGAAAGGTGAACATGGGGTAGATGCCATCTCGGAGCAGGTGAGCAAAGTGTCTGCTTTGTGGGAAGGTGAGGACCTGGGAGGCTCCCAGTTCGGGGTAACATGGAAGAAGCTGAGATGCTGAAATCCAGGGCAGACGGATAAGGGTAGGAACCTGGAAGCAAACTGCTCGGAAGGCAGCCCTTTAACCTGAATATCTCATGCCGTTACATAGCAAGGAGGCTATTACTCATCCACCACACACAGACATTGCAGGGGATTTTTAGGTCTTTTGTGCCAGAGGAAGGCTGGGTGGGGAACCCTCGCAGCCTTGACCTTGGGCTTGGTGCTCAGGCAGGGAAAGAACTGAAGCAATGCCAGCAGCAGGCTGACGAAGTGACGGAAATCATGCTCAACAATTTCGACAAGGTCCTGGAGCGTCACGGCAAGCTGGAGGAGTTGGAGCAGCGCTCAGACCAGCTCCTGGACATGGTGTGTGGCATGATGGGAACAGGGGTAGGAGGAACAGGAGAAGTTTGAGCCTTAGAGGGAGCGCTTAGACTTTGCTGGGGAGGTGAGACCCTAGGTGGGTTCCTAGGCTTGCTTGCTTATCAGTGTGCAACTGCGGGTTTCCTACAACTAGGCTTCACCAAGATACCTGTAGCCCAGCTGGTAGAGCGCTTACCTAGCATGCACAGCCCTGGGCTCACACCCCACCGTGGCATGGATCATGAGTGGTGTGGTACACCTATGATCCCAGCACTCAGGAGACAGGCCAGAGGATCAGAAGCTCATTCTCGGGTGCACAGTAAGTCCAGGCCTGAGATACATATAACACAGAAACAGAAATAAACATATAAGACATCAGGAGTCTTTGGAGATGTGTGTATCCCTAGTGGTCACAGCCTGGTATTGCTAAGTGGGTGTGAGCTAGCCGGATGGAAAGTCAAGTGTTATAGCAGTGACTGAGATCCAGAGCCAGGCTGGAAGGGTCACAGGGCACAGTGAATGGTGGAGAGGCAGCAGACAGGATGCAGAGGGTGCTAGCACAGTAAGGCAGGGGAATGGAGAGCTGGCTTTAAGGCTCTGTGGGAACCATTAACTCTCTCTCTCTCTCTCTCTCTCTCTCTCTCCCCTTCCCCCACTTCCTCCCCATATCTCCGGGTATCTGCAGAGTTCGGCCTTCAGCAAGACAACCAAGACTTTAGCCCAGCAGAAGCGCTGGGAGAATATCCGGTGCCGGATCTACTTGGGGATAGCAGTGGCTGGTGGCCTGCTCATCATCCTGATTGTGTTGCTGGTCATCTTTCTACCAAGTGGTGGGGACAGTAGTAAACCATAGATAGGCCTAGGATGCAAGCGATGCCTTAGGAACTGGGGACTAACCCAGCCCGGCCTGACGGAAAGACTGAATGGCTGCACTGGCCTGTTTTGGTCTCCAGAGAATCCTGGTGTTTGCTTCCATCTAGGACGCCCAAGTGACTGCTGAAGGACATCCAGGATACGTGCACCTCTGCATCTCCCATCATGCCATGGACTGGCCCTTGAGAGTGGACTGCTGCACTGGCCCTATTAGGCCACACCATTGGAGCTCAGTAAAAGCTGCTGTTTGGTTAAAAATGCGCTCTCTCTCTCTCTCTCTCTCTCTCTCTCTCTCTCACACACACACACACATACACACTCACACCACAGACACAGAAATATATATATACACACACCCTACAGACACCAGATGTAGGCATACACATATACCCCCCCACAGACACAGATACACATACACACATACACACTACAGACACATACCCTATAGCACAAACATACTATATGATCTCCCCTCAAAATTAATGTAATCTTTTTTTAAAAAACAGAAAAGAAAATCTATCACCTCACCCATAGGACTATATTTCAGGAGACAGCCCCTTCCTCCCCTTTTCCAACTTGATCCTGTCCTACAAAGACAGACTTTTATGGAATGTGGGCCAAGGGCACAGTAGCCCACAAACCAGACCTTTGCACCCACTCCCACAAAAATGAAATCTATCATCTTTGATTTCTTGAGTGTTCTCAGAGGACCAATGGGAATCCTTTTAGAAGGATAAAAAGGAAAGGGCTTGCTGGGAGTATAACTCAGTTGACAGAAATGCCTGCCCTATATGAACAAAGTCCTGGGGTTGATGGCAGTGCATACATCCATAGTTTCAGCACTCAGGAAGTAGAGACAGGAGGATTACAAGTTCAAAATCATCCTTGGCTACAGTTAATTTGAAGCTAGTCTGGGCTATATGAGAGACCCTGTCTCAAAAAAAAAATTGGTTGGAGAGCTGGTCCAGAGATTAAAAGCATTGGCTGTTTTAGAGGACCTAGATTCAGTTCCCAGCACCCACATGGCAGCTCACAGCTGTCTTTAACTCTAGTTCCAAAGGATCTGACACCCTCACACAGACACACATGCAGGTAAAACCCAACAAACATAAAATAAAAATAAGTTCAACAAACAAATAAACAAACATGAAGTTTCTTTTTTTTTATTCTTTTTTTCCCCCTTGTTCCGGTTAACCCTGCTCGCTCCGCTCGACCCCGCTTGCTCCCGCCGGCTCCGCTCACTCCGATCGGCTCCTCTTGCTCCGGTTGGCCCCGCTCGTTCCGGCTGTCCCCGTTCGGCCCCACTCGCTCTGGACAGCCTTGCTCGCTCTGGTTGGTCTCTCCGGTCCAAGGATTCATTTTTTATTATTCTTCATAAGTACGCTGTAGCTGACTTCAGACGCACCAGAGGAGGGCGTCAGATCTTGTTACGGGTGGTTGTAAGCCACCATGTGGTTGCTGGGATTTGAACTCATCACCTTCGGAAGAGCAGTCGGGTGCTCTAACCCGCTGAGCCATCTCACCAGCCCCCAAACATGAAGTTTCTTAAAAAAAAAAAAAAAAAAGGGCATACTGCTCTACAGAGGATCCAAGTCTGCAAGTTCAGTTCCCATCTCTCAGTCAGGCACTTCATAACTACTGTAAGTCCAGCTTCAGGGAGGCCATCCTCTGTGGGCACCTGCACTTACTTGTGCACACACACACACACACACACACACACACACACACACGTACGTGTACACACACACACACCACTTTATAAAATAAAACAAAACATAACATGTAAGAACAACAAGAAACATGACAGAGAGATAATCCCATAAAGTGTTTGCCTTGCAAGCACAAGGCCATCTTTAAAAGTCAGGTGTGTGGTCCAATGTGGTAGCATTAACTTTTGATTCAAGCACTGGCAAAGTAGGGACAGGCAGATCTCTGTTAGATTGAGGCTAACCTGGTCTACACAATGACCCTTTCTCAAAAACTCATAAATAAACAAAAGCCCTTAATGTGGTGGCCTTCTTGTACTTCCAGAATTGGGAAGGTCAAGAGAGTCAGAGTCCTGGGGATCAATAGCTACCAGCCTAGGTGAGCTCTAGTCCAGTAAGAGAAGTCTCAAAAAAAGAAAGTTAGTGGGAAATAAAGACTGTGGAGTTGGGGGTGGGCTGGTATGCTGGTGCATGCCTTGAATCCCAGCACTTTGGAGGCAGAAGCAGGTGGATTTCTCTGAGTTTGAGGCTAGTCTCAGTTACATAGTGAGAAACTGTCTCAGAAAAGAAAAGAAAAGAAAAGAAAAGAAAAGAAAAGAAAAGGAAAGGAAAGGAAAGGAAAGAAAAGAAAAGAAAAGAAAAGAAGGAAAAGAAAAGAAGGGTGGGGTAGAGAACAGAAGAGAAACGACAGACAATTCCTGCATGAACTGAGGTGGGTCTCTGGCACACACATACACGGACATGAGTACACATATATATGTGAGACAAACATGACAAGGGAAGGGCTTATCACCTGATATTTATTCCTTCCAAATTTCTCTCTCTTTTTTTTTTTTTTTTTGGTTTTTTCGAGACAGGGTTTCTCTGTATAGCCCCGGCTGTCCTGGAACTCACTTGGTAGACCAGGCTGGCCTCGAACTCAGAAATCCGCCTGCCTCTGTCTCCCGAGTGCTGGGATTAAAGGCGTGTGCCACCACACCCGGCTTTTTTTTTTTAAAGATTTGTTTATTTATTACATATAAGTACACTATAGCTGTCTTCAGACACACCAGAAGTGGGTATCAGATCTCATTACAGATGTTTGTGAGCCACCATGTGGTTGCTGGGATTTGAACTCAGGACCTTCAGAAGAGCAGTCAGTGCTCTTAACCTCTGTGCCATCTCGCCAGCCCCTCCTTCCAAATTTCTTAATCTCTGTGTTATTCTTAGTTGAATGTTACATATCACCACACTACACTCAAAAGCCTTTCATGCTTCCATGGTGCTATCAACAGAGTCATAAAGGTTCCCCTTTAGGAAAGAATTAAGGCAGTCCAGTGTTCCATGTTACACAGGACTACAAAGCCAGTGCCTTCAATGCCATAGGAAGGATCACTCATGTGGGGCTGGCACGATGGCTTGGCAGGTAAAGGTGCTTGTTGTCAACTATTACTGGTTAGGGCTCTGTATGTGTGTGTGTTGTTAATTTGACACAAGAGTCTTCTAGGAAGAGGAACTTGGGCTAAGAAGATGTCTCAATCCGATCATCCTGTAGGCAGTCCATGTAGCGTTGTCTTTACTGACCATCGATGTGGAAGAGCCCAGCCCACCATGGATGTGGCCACCCTGGACAGGTGGTCCCAGGTTATATAAAAGACAAGCTGAGTAAGCCACGGGAAGAAAGCCAGGAAGTCACTTTCTTCTGTGCTCTCTGCTTCAGTTCCCTCCTACAGGTTTCTGCCCTGACTTCCCTCAGTGATGAACTGTGACCTGGAAGTTGTAACTTGAAATGAGCCTTTCCTCCCTCAATTGCCTTGTCCGGAGTGTTTAGCATAGTTACCATGGTGCTATCAACAGAGTCATAAAGGTTCCCCTTTAGGAAAGAATTAAGGCAGTCCAGTGTTCCATGTTACACAGGACTACAAAGCCAGTGCCTTCAATGGCATAGGAAGGACCACTCACGTGAGGCTGGCACGATGGCTTGGCAGGTAAACCTGCAGGTAAGAGATACCTACATAGGACACCAAACCTGATGAGCTGAGATTGATTCCTGGGACTCACATGGTGGGAGGAGGAAACTGATCCCCAGAGTTGTCCCCTCACCTCCACATGAGTGTTGTGGCACACACACACACACACACACTGGAAAAGTACCCCTTAAAAAACAAAATCAAGCTAGGCATGGTGGCACACACCTTTAATCCCAGCAATTGGGAGGCAGAGGCAGGCGGATTTCTGAGTTAGAGGCCAGCCTGGTCTACAGAGTGAGTTCCAGGACAGCCAGGGCTACACAGAGAAACCCTGTCTCGAAAAACCAAAAAAAAAAAAAAAACCCCACAAACAAACAAACAAAAACAAAAATAAAACAATCATTCACTGGGCTAAGAAAGACATGAAGGAAGATAAGAAGGCCCACCAATCCTGCTTGAGTTACTTTTTTCTTTCTTTCCTTTTTTTTTTTTTAAAGGCTTTTTTTTTTTTTTAGATTTATTTTATTTATTATATGTAAGTACACTGTAGCTGTCTTCAGACACTCCAGAAGAGGGCGCCGGATCTCGTTAAGGATGGTTGTGAGCCACCATGTGGATGCTGGGATTTGAACTTATCACCTTCGGAAGAGCAGTCGGGTGCTCTTACCCGCTGAGCCATCTCACCAGCCCCTCTTTCTTTCCTTTTTAAAAATTTATTTTATGTATGTGAGTACACTGTCACTGTCTTCAGACACATCAGGAGAGAACATAAGATCCCGTTTGTGAGCCACCATGTGGTTTCTGGGAATTGAACTCAGGACCTTTGGAAGAGTAGTCAGTGCTCTTAACCGCTGAGCCATCTCTCCACCCACCCCCCACTTTTTTTTTTCTTGAGACAATGTCTCCCTATGGAGTTCTGGCTGTCCTGGAACTCACACTGTAAACCAGGCTGGCTTTGAACTCACAGACATCTGCCTGCCTCTGCCGTCCTGAGTGCTGGGATTAAAGGCGTGCGCCCCTACACTAGGCTTGTTTGTGTAACTTCATTGCAGCTCAAACAAGTGTGAAGGTCAAGGGCAATTCAATGTCAAGTGTATAAAATAAGAGGTCTCGCTAGGGTTACCAAGAAAACCAAGAAAAGGAGATCTCAGAATCATACAGAGCTTAACCCCTTAGAAGGATTAAATGTCTCACTGTCTTTAGAAAAATACTACAAAATGCTGAGTCTCTTTAAAATATCCAAAGTCTCTTCACTGTGGGCCCCTGTCAAATCAAAATAAGTTACATACTTTCTTACTCACAATTTTAAAGTTCACACTTAGAAGAGCCAGGACATAGTGACAATCAAATCAAACCTACATTCAACACTGTCTAAAGTCCAGTGCTTGATGTCTGGGACCCACCCACAATCACCTGGGTTCCAAAGGGCCTGTGACGCTTGGGCTCTGCAATCCGCAGCCCACATAGCTTACCTTCCAGGCTCAGACAAACTCCAGTGCCCAGCGGCTGCTGTCCTGGACGGTCATCCCACAGCCCCGGCATCTCCAATACTGTGGGATCTCCACGTGTGATCTTCACCAACGACCTCTTGGTCCCCTTCAGGGACTCTGACCTTGCCAGTCTCTTGCCACATGGAACCAAGCCTCAGACACTCTCCACGACCCCCTTCGGTCTTCCAAACCAGCTCCACTTGGGTTGACCCTTCCACATTCCCAAGTTTGGCTGCCACCATGAGATGGAGCCTTGGCCTGCTCTTGGGGACATAGCTTCTATGTGCTAACTCCGAGGAAATACTTCCAGATTTCACCTCAACAATGCTCGTCTCTTCTTCTAAAGATTTTATTTATCTATCTATCTATCTATCTATCTATCTATCTATCTATCTATCTATTTATTTATTTTGGTTTTTCGAGACGGGATTTCTTTGTTTAGCCCTGGCTGTCCTGGAACTCGAACTCAGAAATCTGCCTGCCCCTGCCTCCCAAGTGCTGGGATTAAAGGCATGCGCCACCACGCCAGGCTGATTTTATTTATTTTATGTATATGAGTACACTGTATCTATCTTCAGACATACCAGAAGAGGGCATCAGATCCCATACAGATGGGTGTGAGCCACTATCTGCTTGTTGGGAATTGAACTCATTACCTCAGGAAGAAGAATCAGTGCTCTTGACCTCTGAGCCATTTCTCCAGTCACCCCCCTCTTCTTCTTCTTCTTCTTCTTCTTCTTCTTCTTCTTCTTCTTCTTCTTCTTCTTCTTCTTCTTCTTCTTCTTCTTCTTCTTCTTCTTCTTCTTCTCCTTTCTTCTCCCTTCTTCTTCTTCTAAGATTTATTTATTATATGTAAGTACACTATAGCTGTCTTCAGACACTCCAGAAGAGGGCGTCAGATCTCATTACAGATGGTTGTGAGCCACCACCATGTGGTTGCTGGGATTTGAACTCAGGACCTTTGGAAGAACAGTCAGTGCTCTTCACCATTGAGCCATCTCTCCAGCCCAGTCCCCATCTTCTTAATCACTGCTGATTTCTCATCTCTTGCTAACCAGCATGGATTGTCCTAGTAGAGCTAAGGTTTCACTTTTTAATGGTACTGGCCTTTTGGCAGTCATGGCTGATTTTTTAGCACCAGCTTCCCAGAGCCACAGATTAATTAAAATATATCTCATATCTCATAAACAGCCCCAACAGTGTCTTTTTTTTTTTTTTTTTTTTTTTTTTTTTTTTTTTTTTTTTTTTTTTTTTTTTTTTTTTTTTTTTTTTTTTTTTTGGTTTTTCAAGACAGGATTTCTCTGTGTAGCCCTGGCTGTCCTGGAACTCACTCTGTAGACCAGGCTGGCCTCGAACTCAGAAATCCACCTGCCTCTGCCTCCCAAGTGCTGGGATTAAAGGCGTATGCCACCACCGTCCGGCCCCAGCAGAGTCTTTAAGGGACTCACAAGCTTCCCTCTGAAACGTCATTAAGCCAGGCCTCCGTCATCTGCAGTGCTCTCAGCATTATCTTCCAAGTTCCCACAACAGTTCATTAAGATCTAAGCTCTTGGGTTAGAGAGATGGCTCAGCAGTTAAGAGCACTGACTGCTCTTCCATAGGTCCTGAGTTCAATTCCCAGCAACCACATGGTGGCTCACACCCATCAGAAATGGGATCTGATGCCCTCTTCTGGTGTGTCTGAGGACAGCAAGATCTAAGCTCTTGAACAATTTTCCCAGCTCCTTTTCAACATCCTTCCCAGTCCTCCTAAGAATACGTTCACATCTGTCACAGCAATACCCCAGTCCTGGTACTTATTTTTCTTTCTGTTTTGTGTGTTAAAACACTATGACCAAAATAAACTTGTGGAGGAGAAGGTTTATTTCATCTTAGAATTATACTCCACCATGAAGGTAAGTCAGGACGAAAAATCATGGCAGGAACAGGAGGCAGGAGCTGCAGCAGAGGCTATGGAAGAACACTGATGACTGGCTCCTTCATCCTGCTTTCTATACATCCCAGGACCTGCCCTGGGGTGTTACTTCCCACAATGAGTTGGGCCCGTCTATATCAGTCATTAATCAAGAAAATGACTAGTCTACAGGCCAATGGAATAGAGGCATTTTCTTAGTTGAGGGTCCTTCTTCCCAGATGACCCTAGCTTATGTCAAGTTGACAAAAAGGTAAGCAACATACAGGGCTTAAGACAATACTGTCTGTTTGCTTGTTAGAGGCAGTGTTTCCCTAAAAGCCCAAGTGGCCTCTTAAATTCTGAGACTATGGGTGTATGTCACCTTCAGAGCTCTAAGCATTTGTTACCTTCCTTGGGTTTATTATCATCTTCCTCTTCTGAGAAAGATGGGGGGATAGCACTTTGCCCTACTATGTGGGTCAGCAACACTCACTTTGGGCAAGCTACTTCTGAGACCCAGGTCTTAAGTATATAAGGGGATAAAAGTAATGAGGGCTCAGCTCAGTGATAGAACAGATGCTTAGCATGAACTCTAAGGCTCTACAGTTAAACCCCTCTGAGGTGCCTCACTGTAGTACCAGACAATTACAACAATCAGGTATGGAATTTTCTTTTTCTGTATATGCCTCTCCTTTTATTTTATTTTATTTTATTTTATTTTATTTTATTTTATTTTGTTTTTCGAGACAGGGTTTCTCTGTATAGCTCCGGCTGTCCTGGAACTCACTTTGTAGACCAGGCTGGCCTCGAACTCAGAAATCCGCCTGCCTCTGCCTCCCGAGTGCTGGGATTAAAGGCGTGTGCCACCATGTCCGGCCCTTTTATTTTTTTTAAAGACAGGATCTTACTATGTAGCCCATGCTGGTCTTGAGTTTGCAATCCTCTGGGAGTCACTCCCCCCTTTTCAAAAACGATTTATTTTATTTTATAACTATGTGTGCTTTGTCAATTGAATGTAGGTACGGGGAGGAGGGGCAAAGAGGGCATTACCTGGGGCTGGAATTAGAGTAAACTGCCCAAGTTGAACTCCTAATCATGCATAGTTTTGTCTATTTTCCTTCTTTTATTGTTTATATTTATTTATTTTAATTTTTATTTTTATTGATTGAGACATGGTCACACTTTCTAGCCTTGGCTGGTCTCCCACTCACAGAAAAACACCTGGCTCTGCCTCCTGAGTGCCAGACTTAAAGACATGCACCATCGATTGCTTTCTTTCTTTCTTTCTTTCTTTCTTTCTTTCTTTCTTTCTTTCTTTCTTTCTTTCTTTCTTTCTTTCTTTCTTTCTTTCTTTCTTTCTTTCTTTCTTTCTTTCTTTTCTTTCTTATGTGAGTGGGTCTTAAAGACATGCACCATCGATTGCTCTATCTATCTATCTATCTATCTATCTATCTATCTATCTATCTATCTATCTATCTATCTATCTATCTATCATGTGAGTGGGTGTCTTGCTGCATGTCTGTCTGTCTGTCTGTCACTTATTTGCCTGGTGCCCGCAGAGAGCATCGAACCCTTTGGAAATAAGTGTTGTGCGCCATCCAGTGGGTGCTGGGACTAAAACTTAGGTCCGCTGAGCCATTACTCCAGCCCCTCCACCCCTTATTTTTATGCATAAAACATAATCAATGCGTGGGAATCTTCCTCTCAGGGAGTAGGTGGAGCATGCGAGTAAACACAGCCAAGGAGACACAGTAGAGATACTTCCGGCCTGGACTGGCACTTCTGGAACCCCGCGAGAGCCTTCAGATCGTGGCTCCGAAAAGTCCCCGGAATTTCCTCTTTCTCCAACCTCATTGGCTTTAGTCATTGGTCACCTGACTCATCCAACCAACGAGAGGCAGCTGCATCGGTACTTCCGCCTCTGTGTGCGAGTCACTATGCCCACCCCAGGAGCACTCTGATTGGCTCTCCTCCTGAAACTCGATTGCTTATTGGCCAGCGCGGGATTCGGCTCTCCAGCGGCAACCTAAAGCTGTGTCAGACAAGCCGGGCAGCCCAGGAGCCATGGCGTCTTATTTTGATGAGCACGACTGCGAGCCGTTGAACCCTGAGCGCGAGGCCCGCAACAATATGTTGCTGGAACTCGCGAGAAGAGTGCGCGGGGCTTGGAGCTGGGCCCCGGGCGGCAGGTTTCTGGGCTGGGGTTTGGCGGAGAGGGCGGGTAACCTGGGAGGTGGGGTAAATAATGTGGAATGTTAGTCAGGGCGTCGCAATTAGTCGAGTTGGAGTCGTTAATTTGGGCCTTTAATGAGTAGGACCCGCCAGGGGATCGTGGGAAAGACTAAGATGGAAAGGGTGGGAGTAGCAGAGGGAGGCACCGGACAAGCTTGTCATGGGGGCGGACACGGCCTGTGCCCAAGTGTGTAAACTGGGTAGTGTTTTGCTAGTAATAAGCAAGGAGAGAAACTCACTGCCGTCCTGGAATCAACTTTGGCTTTACCGGATTATTCCTGAACGACTTCTTTGAGACTGCTATTTCTAGTAAAATGGGAAAGTTGCCTGGATTGATAGTGCACGCCTTTAACCCACCTACTTGGGAGGTAGAAAGAAAAAGGGAAGGAAAAGCGAGCCGGGGTTGTCTTGAGAGCTGTGCTGGTGCTGGTGGGGTTTTTTTGGGGTGTGTGTGTTTGGCTTACAATCTCACTATGTATCCCTAACTGGCCTGGAACTTAACTGGTAGAAAGGCTTGCTTCGAACTCACAGCTTCCCAAGTGTTGTGACTAAATGCATGGGCCACCACCTCTGGCTCCCACCCTACTGAGCAGCTCTTGTGCACTATTCATTATTGCTATTTTAGCCAGGACAGGTATTTTCCAGTGGATTATAGGGGCCGAAAATAGATGATTTCCTTAGTTCTGATTTTATACTTTCTCCTTCAGATCACTCTTTCATAGGATGGACTTTGAGGACCTGGGATTGGTAGATTGGGAACACCACCTTCCCCCACCAGCTGCCAAGGCTGTGGTGGAGAGCCTCCCCAGAACAGTCATCAGTAGCGCCAAGGCCGGTGAGGACACAAGGCCTTTTTTGTTTTTTGTTTCTTTTTTCTGTTTAGGGCACAGATAAGCCAGACTTGCCTGCCTGCCGTCTCCCCCTAGCCACCAACAATCTGGCCTGTTAGTGTTCTAGGCCAAGCCTGTGTCTGAGTGGGAGGTTGGGTTGGGCCTTAACTGCTCTCCTGAGATCAGCACTTCCTTCTTCAAGATCTCAAGTGCCCCGTGTGCCTTTTGGAATTCGAGGAGGAGGAGACTGTGATTGAGATGCCCTGCCATCACCTCTTCCATTCCAACTGTATTCTGCCCTGGCTAAGGAAGGTACTCAGTCCATCCCTTCCCGGCCCCAACACCAGTTCCCGCCAGTTCCTACACTGCTTTTTTTTTTTTTTTGTAATGGACGGGGGTGAAATTAAGGGAGAGAGCAGGGCTGGGAGGCAGGAGCAGGAAAGAACTGGAATACTGCTCTTGATTTCTCTAGACAAATTCCTGCCCTCTGTGCCGCCATGAGCTGCCCACTGATGATGACAGCTATGAAGAGCACAAGAAAGACAAGGTGGGGCTGGTCACCCCATCCCTGCTGCACACTCCCCTCTCCTCAGCAGGCGTGGCCCATCCCTGCTGCACACTCCCCACTCCTCAGCAGGCGTGGCCCATCCCTGCTGCACACTCCCCACTCCTCAGCAGGCGTGGCTAGGCCTCGGAACCCCCCTCACTTGGGCTCCCTTCCAAGGCAGTGTGGTGCGGGGCAAAGGTCATGGCATTGTTAATGTTAGAAGCCTGAAAAGAGACCCCGTGACAGCTGCTCTCTGCATGGTCCTATCCATGAGTATTTAGACCCGGTCTTGCCTAGCCTGGTGTGTGTCTGTCTTCCAGGCTCGCAAGCAGCAGCAGCAGCACCGCCTGGAGAACCTCCACGGAGCCATGTACACGTGAGGCAGCCACCAGGGCTGAGCACTCGGCCTCTGTGATACCTTCCCTCTGCACTCTGAATCATTAAAGGTTTCTTTACCCACCCTGTAGCTAGCTACACGGCTCACCAGCTGAAGCAGGGGGCTTCTTCCGAATCCTCCACTCTGCTGCTAGCCAGAAAGATGTCAAAGGTGTCAAATGTCCCAAGGTGCCAGGCTGTGCTTCCCTCTGCCAGCCTCTAGACTCTGGGTGGTGGGGCCCGAGAACAACCAGGGTTTGGGTCAGAGTGTTCTTTTAGAAGTCAAACTGTGTCAGAGCCTGGCACTTTGTAGCTCTTAAAAACTGATAAATTAACTTGCACTACCCCTCTCCGGAAATCTCTAGTTAACCTTGGAACCTTTAGTTAACCTTGGAATCCTGGGGGTGTTCTTTATTTCCACAGAGAAAACTTTTCTCATTGTAAAAGCTGCTCTCTGTATCCCATCCCTGTAGGCGCCCTTATCAAGGAATCAAAGGTCAAGCCAGCCCAAGTAGGGGAAGGCTATTTAGAGACTCAAGGGGGACAGCCCTTGTGGAGGTTTTGAAAGTGGGTTTCATTCACTATGTGACCTTGGCTGTCTTGGAACCCACTATATATAGTCCAGGCTGGCCTTGTACTTAGGAGATCCTTCTGCCTCTACCTTCCCAGGGTTGGGATTACTGGTATGTACACCCCTTACGATGTATTTGAATGGCATCTGTCACTCTTAGTTTCTGGCAACCTCAAGAATCTTTCCTGAGGGAAAGGACTTCTGTCCATCCCTGCCTACTGGATCGAACCTTCCCTGATTTTCCAGAACAGACTGCAGACGTGCAAATTAGAATTCTTTTAATAGATATAAAAAAGTACTAAAATACTCGTGTGGTTCTGCCGTGTTATTTGCCCTAAAGGAAGTGAGGGGCAGAGTGAAGAACCCAAGTGCAGCTGGGTGGGCCTCCCCTTAGGCTAAGGCATGCTCCTCCCATCATCCAGACTTGTGAGCCCCTGCCGCCCCAGCCCCAATTCCTGCAGCAGAAGGCCCCAGTGATCTGGCTCTGGCACTGGGAGTAGAAGGCACCTGAAGGGCTGGCTGGGCAAGGGAGGACAGGTGACCTTTAACACAGAACACTACTCTGGTAGGAGGGGACAGGGCAAGCAGTGGAGACAGCTGTGGAGGCCCTGCCCCTCTATGGCACGGTGGATGTTGGATGGCCACTTCTCCAGGAGTGAGAAAGCCTAGATCCCAACAATACTCTCTAAAACTTGTTTTTGGTACAAAATAAATGCAAAGAAGGTAGAGGGCGTGGGTGTTTTGGAGGCTGGGCCAGCCACCCTCCAGACCTCAGATCATGGCAATGCTCTCTGGAGCACAGTTGAGGTGGGTAGAGGTGCTGCTGCTCCCCGAGGACTTACAGGCCCTGCTGGGGGCAGGCTGTAGTGCGGCCACCAGTGTGTCTGAGGAGATTGCCCCAAACTCATAGCTGAAGGTGCCATAGAAAATGAGGATATCGAGGACAAACACCCATTCACACAGGGCAGCTCCATGCTGTAGCTGAGAACTCTCATGGAAGAAGAAGACTCCACCTGGAGCAGAGCTAAGGAAAGGTTCGAGAGGATGTGTGCACCTAGCAACACCTGTAGGCCATCCCAAGCAAGTAGAAGAGGTAAAGGGCCAGGCCACATAAGACTAGGACTAGGGCAGTGGTCACTGGACTCAAGATCCCACCCCTACCCCAACCTGGGAGAGAAGGGTTCAGCCAGGGGATGAGTTCCAGGCTACCCTGTCCCAAAAGGATACTAAGGACCAGGGTGATGAAGGCGATGACAGCCAGCACACTTCGAAGGTAGGCCATGGCCATGTCCAGGGGGGTGGTGGCCCCGTGGTAGAAGAGAACACAGTGCAGGCACACGAAGAGCAGCCCAGCAGGGAAGGCCACACCAGCTCCGATGTAGTGTAGAGACTTGGCATGGTCCACCTGGCCCAGACAGAGGCCAATCCATGAAGCAGCCCCACCTCTCCAACACTCCTCCCCTTCCTTCGTCAACCTCCAGGTGCTGCCCCTACAGGCATCCAGGCCCTGTTAAGGGGAGGTGGGGCGGGGGCACCTGGAAATTGCCGACCACCAAGAGGCCTGCAGCGTTGGTGCAACCAGTGATGAGTGCAGTGGTGTTGATCCAGGAGTGCCGGCTCTGCTCCAGGAGCTGCCCGTACCGAAGGAGGCAGATGAGGGCCACTAGGAGAAGACAGTAGTGATGGGGCCGGTTCTCTGCCTTCCTCCCAGGCCTTGACCCAGGATAGCTGTTACCCAGGAAAACTAGTTAGCATCTAGCTGATTGGGGCCTAAATAGCAAGGTAGTTGGGCCTGCCCCCTCTGCCCACAAACTACCACCTTCAGTGAACAGGAGAGAAGTTGTTCCTCTTACCTTAACCCTTAGGGATGGGGCAGAGTAAAGGTTTTTGGGCTTTTCTGGAGGTGAGGGGGTAGGGGTCTGATGGTATTACTCACCCATGAAAGCGCCCATGTTGCCAATGAGGCTGAAGAGGCAGCTCTCTGGGGGGTATGTGCCACACTTGCTGAGGGAGGGGGGAGGGACAATGAGGCAGGCATACCAGGGGCCCCCCACACCCCTCCCAGCTCCCCCCCCCCTGGGCTTTATCTGTGCTTGGTCAGCAGCAGGCAAGCCCCTGATTTAAAGAGCTCATATGTAATGTATGAGAGATAAAGACGTGCCCTGGAGTGGCTGGCAGCTCTAAGCCTCCTTTGCTGAGGCCTGCAGCTGCTCTGATTTTTTTGAACTTGTGCTGGGCACTCAGAGGTGCTGAGCTTAAATGCACATACTTTCATTGGCTGTGTGACCTGAATAAGTGTCTCCAAGCCTGTTTCCACAGCTAAAGGGGGTGAAGAGAACAGAGCCTAACTTGCAGGACGGATTAAAAGGCACCACTGGCATATAAAATTCAGCGGGATGCCCAGCTCCTAGAAATAGCAAGTAGTGCACTTATTTCTTTGAAATAGCCTTACATTGCTCAGGCTGGCCAAAAACTAGCTGGGGGGTGATCTTGAATGTCTGATTCTCTTGCTGGGATTGCAGGCATGTGCTACCACACCTAGTTTTATGTGGTGCCGGGCTTTTATGTGCACGCTAGGCAGGCATTCTGCCAACTGAACCACATGCCCAATGCCCAGGCTCCCACTTTTCTCTCCAGACAGGGTTTCATATAGCACAGGCAGGCCTTGTGCTCATCTTCCTACTCCTTTCCAAGGGCTAGGATTATAGCTTTGCCACTAAGCCTGGCTTGGCAGTATTAATTGACTCAATATAATGTTTCTTAAGATCCAGAGACAGCTATTCGCCCGAGGGATTTCTGGCAGTCTGGAGGGACCTACCTGATGAGAGGTACATCATTCAGGGTGCAGCAGGTCTTAGGGCCCCCTTGTTCAGCAGGGTCAGGAGAGCAGGACTCATTGTAGGACCTGGCAGGTGGGACATAGGTAGGGGGGAGGGCAGATTGGGGGAGGAGCATCTTAGAACTTTGGCTCAAAGCCCTAGGCCTCAAAGAGGAAATTTCTCAGACATCCCCAGGACCTTCCTCAAGCAGAAGCAAAGAAGATGAAGGGATGGTGGGAAGTGGGTGGATGAACAGGATGCCATGCCTGGAGACCAATATCAGAGAACAGCCTATGGTCTCCGTGTAGCTTGTGAGCTCAAGGAGGGACAGAGATGAAGGGAGCTTTAGAGTGAGGCCATCTGTAGAGTGCTCCATACCAGTTCTCCACTGGGCACACGTGGCGGTTCATCACGGCCATGGCATACCTGTGGGAGCACAACTGTCACCCTGTCCTTATGGCTCTTCAGACCCCGCCACCACCTCCTGGCTCTTTGACTTTTGACCTCATTCAGCCTCAATGTCCTTGCTGGGAATTTATTCCGTGGGGTGAGGAGGGAGGTAGTTACTGACTGACGCTGGAGTAGACCCTGCACAATTGCCGCCACTAGAGAGCCTCAGGAAGTTTCCCTGTCTACAAGTGTATGTCAGAGCTGTCCTGCTAGACCTCAGTGGTGCCAGCTTGTCCCAAGAGGCTGTGTGCCCAGGAATCAGGCCAAGCTTTGGAGACAGAAAGAGTGACCCTGGGTACCATTCTGGAGCCTGCAAACAGGACAAGGGACTTTGTGTGTGTGCCATCAAGTTCCTATTGGACCCCCCTCAACCCACACCCCTCTTACTCACACAGTCCATATGCCGGTGATGGAGAAGGCTGACAGGCTGACAGGAAGGAGGATCCAGGCGGTCATGAGGGAGTGGAGCCAGGGTGGTGGTAGTTTGGGGGTAAGGACAACAGGTAGGTGGGGAAGAGGGGGCAGGCCCAGCTACCTTGAGATATTTCGGCCACAATCATCAGCTGCCCTGGCCTGGTTGGGGAGAGAGATCAAGGTCCAGGGTCTGGTGACTGGCCAGGGCGGGCGGGCGGGGAGGGGGGGGGAACACTTGGGAGGGGGAAGGGGATGGTGGGCAACACTTCATCCAGAGCTCTCCTTGGGCGTTTGATTGTCCAGACTTTGGGATGAGCCCCGGCAGGAACGTGGCACCCTCTGGCTATCCATCTGGGGCCTCCGCGATCTACCCAAATGCCACGGGCGCGCTGAGAGACTCGGGCAGGGCTGTAACATCTGGAAAGAGAGCCACGCTCCCCGGCCTGAGGGACGCCGGCTTGGTGAAGGCTGGAGCTAGGACAATCAAGGGGATCATGCCAAGGAAAGCCTGGGAGGGTGCGCCGGGCCGAGAGAGCGGCTCTGAATCGTTGCCGTGTGGGCAAACCACCTGACCACCGCGCCCCGGCAAAGGGGCGGGTTCTCGAGGGAAGCTTGACCGGGTCCCGTTCGCATGGGCACGGGGACCCCAGCTTGGGTAGGAGTGTGCAGCCAGCGACAATACCCCCTCCCTCCAGAGCCCTGCTTCCCAAGGCGATCCCTCGGAGGCCGCGGGAGAAAAGGAATCCGGTACGCACCTCCCCGGAGCTCCCCGCCGCCGCTGCCGCCGCTCCCTGCTCGGCCCCCTCGTGGCCGCGTCTCCAGCTGCGGCCCTCGGAGCAGCCCTGAAAGGTTTAAAGGGCCGAACGGCCCCGCCCCTGGCGGCCCCAGGCCCGCCGCGCCGCCCGCCGGGACGTGGAGTCCGCGCAGCCCCGGCCCCGGTGCTGGAGCCCCGCCCGAGACTACAACTCCCGAGCCCCCACGGCAATGTCACGGGGGAAACGTGGGCGGTGCCCCAAGTCCAGGGGACCTGGGCGCCCGGGGCTATGACCCGGACACCTCTGACACTAAGATCCAGAGGGCAGTTGTCATTCCTGCGGTGGGAGTGCGGGCGGGCTAGCCCGGCAGCTCCGCCTGTGCATATCGCCCGTGGCTGTCATCGTGCACGTGGCTGGAAGAAGCTTTCTTCCACTGCCTCAGTGGACTATGTGACTTTGGGGAAGCTCCTTCAACTCCCTCAGTGTGGCGCCCCAAGCCCTGCCACTGTCTCGACAGGCACGAGGCAGGTGGGTGAGAAGCCAAGCACCAAGCATGGGCTTGGCTTGGGAAACCCAAAGCAGGCTGGGTTCTGCCCACCCAACCCTGTACCCTCTGGCCCGCCCCTTTTAGCAAACTCGGGAAAAGGCTTGCTTTGATTTTATTTTGGCGACACAGGAGAACTGGCCTTAAGTCACGGTGTCCAAGATGTTTCCTGACTCAACAACACTTACTTAAAATAAGATATAGGGTCCTAAAGGATATACATTCTAAATACATGCAGGTGCCTGTGTAGGGCGGGTGAAGATTAAAGCAGCCAGGTGTTCATTAGCAGAGGGAAGGTGAGGGACTCAAGTGGAATCTAGGAAGAGAAAACAGGACTATGTGGGGATAAGTTATTTATTAGTCTCTCCTTGATGGAACGAGTGTGCTCCCTGGATATTCTTTTCTTGATGGAAAGGGCATGGTTACTTCTGCTTACATAGGACAATTGTTTCTGGCTCTCCCTATAAGCAGTGGGACCCCCAGGAGACAGCAAAACATGATCCCAGGCTGGTAGGAGTGGGAGATAGCCACCCCTAGTGAAACCAAGGCTAGCTGGACAAAATCCTGTGCTGAAACAAAATAGAGCCAAACAAGTGGTGAACTGGGCCTTTAAGAGGAGAAACCTTTTGGGGGATCCAAATGGAGGGCAGGAATGGTACAGAAACTACTAATGGCCTTTTCCCTCCTACCATCAGAACTTTGGTGAAAACAGGGCCAAGAAATATGACTATGCAATGATCACAGGACAAGACTAGCTGACTGAATTGATAGGGGCGGAGGTGGGTATAAAATCCAGGCCAGCTGCTGGGCGTGGTGGTGTACGCCTTTAATCCCAGCAGAGGCAGGCGGATTTCTGAGTTCGAGGCCAGCCTGGTCTACAAAGTGAGTTCCAGGACAGCCAGGACTATACAGAGAAACCCTGTCTCAAAAAACAACAACAACAACAACAAAATAATAATAATAATAATAAAGAAAAATAAAAATCCAGGCCAGCTTCTGACCCTTGGGACAAAGGTGAATCTCTCAGTAACAGAATATCTTCTTGTCCCACTACATTCCAACTAACCAGGTACCTTTTTTTCTTTTACGTGAGGCTGTGAACCATCACTGAAAGCTATCTTGGGGTGCGGGGAGGGGGGAGAATTAGTGTCCTATTATATAATTCAGATTAACCTCAGACTAATGAATGATCCTTCTGACTTTAGCCTCCAGAGAACTAGGATTAGAGGCAGGTAGCAACACACCTGGTTAGCTTGTTTTCTTCCCCTCAAGATAGGGACTATATAGTCCTGCAGTTGGAAACCCCTGCATTTGGCTGGACTTTGTGTGTTTGTGTGTGCTGGGAATTGAGCCTGAGTCCTATGGAAGAATACCAAGTGCTTTTTAACAACGGAGCCATTTCTCTAGGTACACACACACACACACACACACACACACACACACACACACACAGATATATGAGTTAGACAAGGTCTCACTACGTCCCTCAAGCTGGAGGTTTGCCTGGCTTCCTAGTGCTGGGATTAAAGGTGTGCTCCACCGAGCTCATCCTGCCTCTGCCTTGGTACCAGCAGTCTAGGCCTATATGGGTACGCCACTTAGCCTTGTGGTTCCTAACTTACTGACTGTATGCTACTGAGCTGGGTTTGTGTCTCTATCTCATCATTAGGGGAAGGTCTTGGAAGATTGTGCAAGAACTCTACTGACTCTTCTGACATGTTAGGTGACTAGAATTCCAGGGCGGTGTTGCTGCAGGCACTTTTAGGTTTAATATGCCAACTTGAATAATCCCTAAAACAACTACTCTTAAGATGCAGGTCTAATGAAGCCCAGGCTGTTTATGGACACTTGAAGGAGGAAGCTGCCTAAGAGGACAAAAGTGGGACCAGATGTCTTTCAAAGTTTTAACTCTTATGTTACATGAATCTAGCTGTTACACTCCAACCAGAACAGCTCTTAAAATAATCAGCACAGCAAGAGGAGAGATTTCCAGTGCTGCCTGGGTAGCAGAGTGACTTTAGGGCAGGCACTTAACCTCCCTTCCCCCCAAGTACACAAGTGATTTCACAACTTTTGGCAAAAAGTGCTGTAAAAATAGTTTATTGGTTTAAAAAGTACCATCCATGATTTTCAAACAATTTGCATAATTCATTTTTTTTTTTTTATACAGAAACACTGGAAATGAGAAAAAGAATGTATGGCTTTTTCTACATTTAGCACCATGACATAGCCAGGACACTCTGATATGTAGCTTAGGCTACTCTCAAACATACAGTGAGCCTTCTGTCTCCGTCTCTTGAGCTGTTCACCACCATTCCCAATCTCTCATTCTGTTTGCTCTGGGAAAGGAGGAACCCCTAACTAGGAAGGCTTTCTCTTCTAGCAACACTCCAACACCAAGGAAATTTGGGCTGGATGCCAACAACAGCTCCTCAGGGATAGGGCAGGAATTCAAAAGAGTTAAGGTTTCAAATAACTGTCAACATTCCATATGCGATTTCACCAAAAGGCTCAGAGGTAGGAAAGTCATTATACAAAGGTCTCATTTAAGTTATCTGGGAAGTACCACCTTGACACAGGTCTTGTCAAACACACAGCAGGTTAGATACCATCCAAAGAGCTCTCTAGCTAGCAATGTATGTCAGATGACCAGAGAGATGGAATGTTCTTTCACATTTTAGATCCACCCCTGCTGGCTAGACTGCAGCCAGTATATACTTTCATCATATACACTTTTATATCTTTTTCCTTCTTGCTCCACACTCTTCAAAGTCATCCATGCTTGCCAGTGGGCTACAACCCCAGTTTTATCATTTATTCTTGCACAGCCCAAACCCGCTTGCAAAGCCAATTCTCTCTCATAAATAATATACACTCAGTCTAGGAATCACAAAACTGTAAAATAGAGGCTTAATTCTAGGTAAGAACTGAGGGAAAAAAAAAACATTTGGGGGGCGGGGGGTTGAGACAGGGTCTCTCTACGTAGTCCTGGCTGTCTGGAACTTTGTAGATAAGGCTGGCACTCAAGAGACCTTCCTGCCTCTGCCTCCCAAGTGCTGGGATTAATGGTATGTGCCACTATGCCTGGACAAGGGGCAATCCTTTTATCTCAGCCTTTCAAATGCTGGGATTAGCGACATGTACCATCATACCTGGCCCAGTCTCCCTTGCCCCCATACCCCTCCCTACCAAAAAAAAAAAAAAAAAAGACAGATAAGAACTTATCTATCCAAATGAATGTTGATTCTGAAGCAGTTTGTGGTTAAACCCTGCCTACTGTGTGAAAACACAGGGCAGTTCTGAGAACTCACCATGGCCCATGAGTTTTGAAATAGGTTAAAGAGACATCTATCTGGAAGCAGGTCTGCCAAATAAACTGGCCAGTATTATTATAGACCCCAGAATAGACCAGCAGCAGAGCAATGAAGCTAAGCCATAAGGCTGAGGGCAGCCCCGAGAGGCATTTTAGGGAGGAGGCCTATAAAACCTCAGCTCTAACAGGCTGGCTCAGAATGACCACTCTTCATTTAGGCACAGGCTTGGGGCTTTAGGTAGTCATAAAAGGACAAACTAACAAGAATCAAGAGTGCTTTCTTAGCTAGAAAATCTTTCATATACACTGATAAGCAAAGTGTTTCTGGAAAAAGAACTTAGAGAAGTTTCCACCAGTGTGCTGAGGTCTTTGAGGACCACATAAACACATAAAGGCCTCTGCCGAGCACTGTTCATCTAGTTTCCTTCACCAAGAAGTGGGAATAACTGCAAATTTGTAGGTGTCGGGTTCTCAGATTCCTCGGGTGTTTTTAGGTTCAATAACAGAATCAGGATATAGGAAGCACAGCTCTAAGAACACAGACCCCCCAAAAGTTCCAATGTTCTTTGTCCTGACCAGTGTTCCATTGAATTCTGTGTTTCAAGTCAGAATATGGACTGATTAATTGGAGACTATAGTGACCTGCAGGATGAAGAGCATGGAGTTTGGCAGACAGACCCTCCTTCACCCAAGAGGCTCTGGATGGTATCTAACCATATAAGTCCACAGGCACTTACAGCACTAATGCACAAGTACAGGATGAAGGCTTTTCCCTTTGACAGCATCCTGGGATTAGGACTGACATGCTTAAGGCACTGAGACCGGCTCTTCCGGTTTAGTGCATTCAGGTCTCTCTCTGGCCACCTCTAGAACCAGGCCCTTCTAACTTACCACGTAACTCAAGCCCCAGAGTTCTGGCATGGCAAGCTGTGACTCACTGTCTTAATGGCATAAAGCAGATGCCCAACTATATTACATGTTTCAGCAGAGTGGGATAAAACACAGGAGGGACCCCAAGTGTCCCTGAAGAGAAAAGCTACTGAACTCGTACAGTAAGAATGATCTTGAAACCCTAGAAGACAAAGCCCTGGGGGAGGAGGTTTGGTCGTGGGCAGTCTCAGGGCTTGTAGGCTGTTTTATGACTCACGTTTCAAGTTGCTGAAGTTAGGTTCCTATGTCAGGAAATCTTAGGTGCACCTGAATTCTGTGAACAGGATGTCTTGTGGACTTCAGACCTTAGCCTAAGCTTATGTTGAAAAACATATCTCCTGTTGGAAAAATGCTATGTCTGGGGATCTTTACCCAAAGGACCTAAGGTACATTTATTTAGTTCTTTCTTGAGACAGCTTAGGTTGGTCTTTAACTTGCAGCAGTCCTCATACTTTGGCCTCTTTCATACTGGGGTTAAAGTGTGTCTCATCCTGCTCAGACATATTCTTGGGAGGTATGAAAGAAAGCATGGGGCAGAAAAAGGGCCAATTCACCTCTTCTATGATGTTCACCTCTTCTATGATGTTCACCTCTTCTATGATGTTCTTCACAAGTCTTTTTTGCCACTAGAGCCCTCCTGCCCCAGGACAATTGTAGCTATTGTCAACTCTCTCAACTTCACTCATTCAAGATTGCTAAACCACAATTGGAGAGTTACTTTTAAGACTGCTTTGATAATTCCCCTTTAGTCTGAGCAGAAGGTAGTTGCTTTACAGCTAGGAGGTAAATTTGGTAAGCCTAGCCAAGGCAGGTTCTTCTTTTTTTTAAACCTTTTTTTGTTTCGTTTTAAGACAGGGTCTCTCTACCACTGTCTGTCCTGGAACTAGATCTGTCGATATGACCAGGCTGGCCTTGAACTCACAGAGATCTACCCATCTTTACCTCCTGAGTACTAGGATTAAAGGCATGTGCCACCACACATAGCAGGACAGGTTTTTCAACTAAGGGCTGCAGCTTAGCTCAGCATCTTCTTCCTGGGTCTCCTATGTAGACAGTTTTAAGCAGTGAGGCCTATGAGGAGCTTGGGCAAGCCACAGAAGGGGAAGGACATGTGCTTCCAACGAGGCCTCAGAACCAAAGCTCTCCTGTTTATTGGCATCAGAAGTACTTGGAGACCTTGTTAGGAAGGCAGGCTCCCAGAAGCCCCATGCTAAATTCCTGAGTGGCAGAGAAACAGTCATTTTGGGGGCAGGGGACATAGATTCTACCTAAGACAAAAAGGAGAAAGGAAAAGTAACAGCTGAAAACAGGCCTAGGCAAAAATGAGTGGAAGAAAGCAGAAACATGAAGGGGCCTGACAAACGACCTCAACAAGACAGCAAGCACCACACGGGCAAAAGCTTCAGAAAGCCTGGCTCTCCCTAAAGTCTCTGCTCCCAAAACACCAAGTTAGCCAAAGCTGTCATAAAATTCCAGAATATTAGGTTAGATGAATGAGACAAGAAAAAATGGCTGCTGAGAGATAGGTTAGATGTGGTCCTGTAAGACCCTTGTGGATACAGCAGCTTAGAGGAGGAGGACAGGATCCCTGAAGATGACATGGACTCATCCTGACACCCCCCAAACTAGGGGTGAGCTCCTTGGGCAAAATTCTGCCAAGTGCAGTGAATCCTGCCTTCACCCCGTCATTGTCGGCTCTGGCGTTTTGCAAGTTCCTCCTGGATGCGCAATCTGAGGGCCTCTCGCATGGCTGGATCCAGAGGTGTGTGTGCTGATACTTCCTCACTCACCCTTCCCGGATCATCGTCCTACGTGGAGGAAGAGTCAGGAAGCTCAGAGCCTGGTCTCTCTCAGAAAGTGCTGCCCTGTTCCTAGTCAGCACTCTCACAGAACTGTTTGGCTTAAGGCTTCTGTTTCTCAGGATTCCCCTGTAACAGTGATTCTCAACTGAGGGTCACAAGTTTTCCCTGTTCCCCCAACTAGGAATCTCTATGTGTTGAGAATATCTGCTGGGAAGACATGTTTTCCCACTGGCCCTGAGATTAACAGCGGTTCTGGAACTGGTGGTAGTTTCTGTCATGGCCCAGGACGGTCACGCTGCAGCCGTTTCCAAAAGGCGTACCTGATAGACAATAACTGAAGTGACCTCGCCACTGTCCGCCTCATATTCTAAACAGAAGAGCTGGCGGCCAGGAGGCTCCAGCTCGGAGTTTCCACTACTGCTGCTTTCACTGGCTTCCTCACAGTCTGGGTTCACGGGGTGGGTGGAGCCATCTGTAAGGGCAAACCAGAGAGAGAGGGAAGAGGGGCATGCTGCTAAGACCCCTGCTCACAGAAACGATCAGAAAAACAGCATCAAGAAAACCTCTAAGCTTCCGACAGACCCTGGGTGTGTATGTGTGTGCACACAGTGTTTGACTGTGTGTGTGTGAGGGGAGCTGTCAATCAGGATTTTAACTTCTGTTTCCCCCTCCACTCCAGCACAATTCTGTTAGAAAGTAAGTATAAGATGTATATGTCTCCTGCAAATATCACTGGAAGCTGCTGAAAGGATAGACAGAGCTCTGCCTCGGTTCAAATCCAGGCTCTGCCATCTCAGGTCTGAGATGTTGGACACCTTATTCACCTCTTTGGATAGGGAAACAGACATAAGAGTCCTCAGCTTAACGGCGTCCTATGGACTCAACAATGTACTCAAGATCTAAACCTTCTGTAAATAACAGCCCACAAACTTAGTGTCATATGTTAGTCAATACGAGTTCATGGTCACAGAAAGCCCAAGAAAAGGCTATTTCCTGGGTTCGTTTCATTTTATGTACTGATCTTTTTTATTTGTTTGTTTCTTTTTTTCTTTTCTTTTTTTTTTAATCCCAGCCACGCTTTTTCTCTCTTCTAGGTGGCAGAAATATTAAAACCCAGCCTGATAGACCACACTAGTGGACAGCGATTCCTGGCAGGGTCCCAGGTACCTTACATAACAGTGCAGTTTAACACGGGGTCACTGGCTCTGGAGCGGAGAACTGGGGGCGCCGCCATGGATGCAGTGGCTTCTGTAAGGGTCGGGTGGGCAGGAGCCCTGACGCAGAGAGAGGGGCTTGCCCGGGGGCGGGGCGCGGGCGGCGACTCACCTCGGTGGCGCGGCAGGTACACCTGTAGGTCTGGCTTGCGGGGCCGCGTGGGCGCGGGCGTGTGGCGCCTCCTCGCCTTCTCCTTGGCCGCCTGCTTCACCTTCTTGTCGTAGTCGTCCCTGCGGGGAGCCGAGCGGGAGTCAGGCGCTGTCACCCGGCCGAATCGGGCCGGGCCGGGCCTGGGGCGGGGCGGTACCGAGCGAGCTGGTTCCGACGGATGTGGTGTACGAAGCCGTGGCTCATGTCCAGACGCCCGCCAGGCTTGCAGCACAACCCCGGGCCGTGATCTCGGGCCGCCTCCATTCGTATCCTGGGTACAGAACAGCCGTAACCGCCACAACGGCCGCGGAATTAGGGCCCTCGGCTGCCGACCATGACTTCCGGCCGTCGACCTCGGCTTCCGGCTCCGATGCCCTTTTTCCGGTTGCGTAGGGGCGGACGCAGCGGAGCGTAGATGCTTTTCTAAATTTGAGAACCTTGATTTGTAGAGCGCTGTTAGGGCTGGAGGTTCGCTTACTTTGTGGTATCGCCTGAACGAAAGAAGGACTATATATAGCTAATATATACCAGGAAATTATTTTTTAAAAATTCGAGTCATCCACGAATACTGAAATGCATTCTATTAGTCTTTCTTTTTCTAGCCATTTAGTATAATAAACTTCACTATGAGATCAAATGCGTGTGTCTATGTGTTGTGTGTATCTATTTTGCTCCTATCTTTAAAGCTAGATTCTGTTCATCAGTCCCTGGTCAGGGGACATCTCTGGACTGTCGTTTCGAGACACAAATTGTCCTGAAGATATCTCGGGTCGAATGCTAGCTTCCTTTTCCCTACAATAAAAGTAGCCTGTAAAAGGTTCCTATTTAAGCTGTGAAGAGATGTTGGATAAGGACACAATATATTCGAAACTATCTCGGTTGGGCCAGCAGCGCTTATAACGTTTTATAAGCCTGTATTGTCCCTCACAGCGACTCGTAGCGAGCTGCGCTTCTGAGGCCACCTCGACTTCTGATTGGCTGCTTGCCGCCCGTTCCCGGCGCCGGCGCGGAAGCTCCTAACTGGTGGTGGCAATGTCTAGCCGGTCCAAGCGGCAGTCTCATGGTTCCACCCGCGGGAAGCGTGAGTCCGAGTCTCGTGGCAGCTCGGGTCGCATCAAGAAGGAGCGAGACCGCGAGAAGGAGCCCGAGGCGGCGAGCTCCCGGGGTAGCCCGGTCCGCGTGAAGCGGGAGGCCGAGCCGGCTGCGCGAGAGGTCCCGGCGCCCGCGCTCCCGGTCGTGCGGGTGAAGCGTGAGCGCGAGGCCGATGAAGACTCGGAGCCCGAGCGGGAGGTGCGAGGTGCGCGGGGCCGGGCCGGGCGCATCCTCTACCTTAGCCTGCTTTCTTCTCGCTCCTCCTAATTTTTAAGACCGGTCTCAGGAACTTGAAGTTGTAACCACAGTCTAATGGCCTCAGACTCCTTATGATGCTCTTGCTTCCCCTTCTTGAAGTCTGAGATGCCCAGTTTTCATCTGCTTTTTACTTTTCCTTTCTGCTGCCTCCCTGACCAGGCTTGAATCCAGCAGACTGGATTGCCTGTCATAATACACTACATCATCTTCCCGTTGTCGAATAGTCTATGTGGGTCAGATGCTCTACTGATGACTGTACAGATTGACCCTTCTCCGGTTCTCCCCCCGCTCCCCAAAATTCCTAAGAGTCAGAGTCATGTTGTAATTTCTGGAATAAGACCATTAGTCGAGTCCCAGTGCACCCGACTCGAGTATTGACTTTGTACTAGTTGAATAGTTTGGAGACACTAATACTTCTGAGTTTTGCATGGGGGTTGTTCCGTGTTGTCTTGTAAAGGATGCTGATGTAATGACCAGCCTTGGGAGACAGATAGTATTATTCCATAGAGCAATAGGGAGGGAGTAAGGTCACAAGAAGATATAATCTCCTTCTTTAAGGGCAGGGATCTTCTGTAAGGCAACACTATGAGCAGTGGTTCTTATTCTATTCTTTATTATGGGACTTAACTCTAGAAACTGGCAAAGATGTCATATAATTGGGTACTGTTATTGCTGTAATAGACTCTTTGTTTTAGTCTGTGATCATGTGGCTTCTGTCAGCATCCACGAAGCTGTGGCAAGCTAACACATTAGAGTTAACTTTAATTAGAGTTAACACATTAGGGTTAACTCTCGGAACCATCACAGTTCTTGGACTAGTAGTAGATTTAAGGATGTTCAGCTTATCTTAGTACTTGTGATATATTTCATGATACCTTTTCTGCCTATTTGATATTTATTTACTTATTTAGTCAGGCTCTTACTAAGTAACCCTGGCTGTCCTGGAACTTTCTCTGTAGGCCTCAAACTCGGTGATATCACCTAGCCTACCCTCTCAAGGGCTAGGATTAATGGTGTACACCACCATGCCTGGCAGAAAAAAAATGTTTAGCACATTTATTTATTTATATATGTGTATGCATGTACCATGGTATGTGTAGAAGTCAGTGGGCAACTTGTGGGAGTCCGTTCTCTCTTCCTATCCTGTATGTCTCTGGGATTGAACTCAGATAGATGGGTTGGTGGCAAGCACTTTTACTAAGCCATCTCACTTGCCTGGATTCCTTTATGTAATATGTAAATTAATCTTTTTTTGGTTATATATATAATAGATCTACTCTTAGTTTGCACCTTATTTCATTAGTGGCCTTTTTTTGAATGTTGTCACTAAAGGAAAGGTAAAAGCTCATCGTCACCTTAGTGATCAAACTCTCCTAATCTTAGTGATCAAATGTTCCCGTTTCGGTGATTTTGTTTTGTTTTGTTTTGTACCTGTGATTTGAGGAGAGCCTTCAGTCCTCCATTTATGATGCTGGAGCAGATCCCGCTAGTTAAGTGTTCTACCACTCAGTTACCTCCCAGCACAAGTTTCCCATTTAAAAGCCTGTATGGATTTCTTCTCAGCAAAGAATGGCCGAGTGGATTCTGAAGACCGGAGGAGTCGTCACTGTCCATACTTGGATACCATTAATAGGTCAGTAATATAGAAAGGATGAGGGCAAGTCTTGGTGATGTATCTCAGTAGTAGAGCAGTTGCCTGACATGTCATAAGCCCAAGGTTTAATCACCGATACTATGCAAACAAACAAAATCAGTGGATTTTTAAAAATTTACTTTTGGCCGGGTGGTGGTGGCGCACACCTTTAATCCCAGCACTTGGGAGGCAGAGGCAGGCGGGTTTCTGAATTCGAGGTTAGCCTGGTCTACAAAGTGAGTTCCAGGACAGCCAGGGCTATACAGAGAAACCCTGTCTTGGAAAAAAAAAAAAAAAGGAAAAAAAATACTTTTATTTTATGTATATTGGTATTTTGCCTGCATGGATGTCTGTGTGAGAGTACCAGATGCCCTGGAACTGTATGGATGTCTGTGTGAGAGAGCCAGGTCCCCAGAAACTGGAGTTACAAATAGTTGTGAGCTCTCACATAGGTGCTAGGAATTGAACAACGGGAAGAGTAGCCAGTGCTCTTAACTGCTAAGCCATCTCTCCAGCCCCATCAGAAGATTTTGAGATGCAGAATACAGTAGAAAATTCTCTAAACTAAGCATTGAAGAATACATTCTAACTTTCCTCCTTTTAGCCTGTCTGCCTAGAAAATTGTGCTTCTTAACCTTGTTCAGCCATGTTGTCCCTTTATAGTGGCAGAGTGTGGTTTTTGTTTTGTTTTTGATATGTGTGTGTGTGTGTGGGGGGGTCCTAGAACCCAACCAGGTTGTTGCCCTTGAATTCAGGGATTTGCCTGCCTCTGCCTCCTGAGCCCTGGGATTAAAAGCATGCACCACTACACCTTTGAAGATACTTTAATATCAGCTCAGCACACAGGTTAAGAGAAAGAGCTTACAAGAAAGACACAGATTTTAAAAACTGGTTGAGTGCATATTACTTTTAGCTTCAGAAGATATCATGTATATTTAAGAGGCATTTAACTAAAAAGTTACATTATTTTGGTGACTTAAAAGTCAATACTGAAGCCGGGTGTGGTGGCGCACGCCTTTAATCCCAGCACTCGGGAGGCAGAGGCAGGAGGATTTCTGAGTTCGAGGCCAGCCTGGTCTACAAAGTGAGTTCCAGGACAGCCAGGGCTATACAGAGAAACCCTGTCTCGAAAAACCAAAAAAAAAAAAAGTCAATACTGAGTTGTATAATTTAAAATAAATTTTATTAGTTTAAAAAAAAGAAAGGAAGTAAGACACACTAAAGAGCATGGGCATGGGGTTCTCAGAGAAGAGTCCCTAGTTCCTAGACTTTTGATGTTATTTATGTGTATGTATGTACCTGCACAAGGTCATGTGCATGAGGTGCCTGTGGAGGCCACCAGAGGGCCCCAACTCCCTTTGAAGTGAACTTATGGGTGGTTGTGTGGGTGCTACAAACTGAACTCTAGTTGTCTGCAAGTGCTCTGAACCACTGAGTCGTCTCTTCCAGTCCCCAAAGTTTTTGTTTCCTTATTTTTGTATGGCAGAGACAGTCCCCTTTTCTTGTATATTCTCTGATTTTTCAGTTGTCTTCAACCTATCTTCTAGAATGGTGCTCTCCAATAGAACTCTCCACAACAGAGAATTGGGTTTTAAAATGTTGTTTTTTGAAACAAGGTTCTGATATATGGCCCAGGAAAACATTGAATTCTTAACTTTCCAACCTCAGCCCTGAGTGTAGGGGCTGTAGGTACCCCACCAAATCCATCAGCAGTTGCTCCTGCTAGGGGATGTTTGCTGTGGGAAGCGCAGGCTACACGAGGCTCTTGGTGGTTTGACGCTAATGCAGTTGAAGCACTCATTTATTAGTTTGCTTGTGGTACTGGAATCAAATCTAGGGCATTTATGCTGGACTTAGTTAATAATAACCACATGTGGCTAATGGTCCCTCAGCAGTACAGCTGTTAATATTTACTATGAAATCTCACATTTGTAGATTCAGTGAACATAAAACCTTCTTTTCTCTTTCTGCTCAGCACTCATACTGTGGCTTTGTCTTGTCTTAAACTTCTTCACCTGCTTGCTCTCTCACTCCTCCTCCTCTATCCTGTGGTTTTTTTCTTTCTTTTTTGGTGTGCTAGGATCTTATGCTTGCTGGGCAAGTACTTTACCACTGAGCAAAATTCCCCAATCCTTTCCTTTTCAAATCCCCAAGCTTCCCCCCTCCCCGTTTTTTAAACAAAAAAACAAAAATAAGATTTTATAGCCAGGCATATTGGTGCATGCCCTTAATCCCAGCACTCAGGAGGCAGAGGCAGGTGGATTTCTGTGAGTTTAAGGCCAGCCTGGTCTACAGAGCCAGTTCCAGGACAGCCAGAGCTACACACAGAGGAATTCTGTCTTAATAAACCATAAACAAACAAACAAACAAACAAACAAATAAAATTTTGTATTTATTTTTGAGCCAGGATCTCACTTTGTAACCCCAACTGGGATGGAATACAATGTGCAGACTAGACTCAAACTCACAGACACCACCCTCCTTGGCCTCACCAGTGCTGGGCCTCAAACTCACAGACACCCACCCTCCTCTACCTCACCAGTGCTGGGACTCATTAAAGGTTTGTGCTACCATGCCTGGCAAAACTTTTTGTCTCTAAAATGATGTGTTCACACTTGAGGTCCTCTCCTGGTGCTCGTGGGCTTTTACTTTAGTCCTATTGCTTTCCCTGCAAAGAATGTGACTATAATGGAGGTTCTTTCTGCTTTCCACCTCTTACTTACTGTATCATCCGGGCTGATGCAAAACTCTTTATGTAGCCAGAGCAGGCCTCAGCCTTGCAGGCTTCCTGACTCAGTCTGTCAAGGGCTAGAGTTACAGGAGTGAACCACTATGAAAGGTTGTCTTTTATAGCTGAAAGATGAGTGGAACCCATATACATGCCAAAATCTGGTTGTTCAAGTTTCTATAAACTGTGGGTTAATGTTTACATGTAGTCTATGTAGATTACTAATTCCAAATATAGTGTCAGTGCTAAGTAAAACAGTTGTCATATTGTCATTTAGGGAGAAAAGTCTGTTCATGTTTAGTGGAGATACAGCTTTTATCTTTGCCAAATGTCCATCTACTGTTTTTCTGAATATAATGAAAAAGTGTGTCCTGGGCATTTGTGTTTGATGCAGACAGTTTGAGCCTGCTGTGTGGTGTGCTAGAGGTATGTGGTTTGTGTGTAGTTGCTACAGCTTCTCTTTTGTGTGTGTGTGTGTGTGTGTGTGTGTGTGTGTGTGTGTGTGTGTGTGTTTGGGGGGAGGGGGCGTGGCATTATGGAACACGGAGTCAGTGCCACCTCACCTCTGCCTCTTTTCTATGCTCTGTCACGCAGGAGTGTGCTGGATTTCGACTTTGAGAAACTCTGTTCCATTTCTCTCTCGCACATCAACGCATATGCCTGCCTGGTGTGTGGCAAGTACTTTCAAGGTAAGGAAATGGCCAGGAGAATAAACATGTTTACTTTCTGAATCTGCCGCCCCCCCCCTCCCCCGCCCATCTTTATTTTTAGGAAACTGGAGAAGGTTCCCTCCTTGGTCAGAGTTGAGCACATCTGAAAGGGAGAAAGATCTGTGAAAAAAGACTAGCTCTCCAAACAAAAAGTTTCTAAGCTTCTTTCTTTTTCCCTCCCTCCCTTCCTTCCTTTTGGTATTGGGCATTGAACCTAGATTCAAACATGCTAGCAAGTACTCCACCACTGAGCTACCTCCCCAGCCCCTGGGTTTCCAAGGCTAGTGTTTTCTGTGTTTATAGTGTTATTGTTTTGAGATGGAGCCTGAGTACCTAGGCCAGCCTTCCTTGACTTGAGTCTGCTCCTCAGATTTTCTCATGCTCAAGAAGACTTACTCAGTTCTTTTCTGAATGTAATATTTTACCTCATTTAGACTAAGGGCATTCTTAGTATTCTGGCAATGTGAAAAAAGAGAAGCCATATTCTTTGCTTCTGTAGGGAGCTTTTGTGACGTCAAGGTTGCATATGAAACAATCAGAAAAATCCCACAAGAGCATCATGATTTCTGCTAGACTCTATAGCAGAGTTTACAAATGAGGACAAAAGGTGGCGAAATATATATTGAGGTCAGTTTTGTTTGTTTTTTTTTGTTGTTGTTGTTGTTTTGGTTTTTTGAGACAGGGTTTCTCTGTATAGTCCTGGCTGTACTGGAACTCACTTTGTAGACCAGGCTGGCCTCGAACTGAACTCAGAAATCCGCCTGCCTCTGCCTCCCGAGGGCTGGGATGAGGTCAGTTTTTGTCCCTTTGATATTTTGAGACAGTACCTCAATATGGAACCCTGATTGGCCTAGAACTCGCTCTATTGGCTTCCTGGCTTGAGCGTATCAGTTCTCCTGTCCCTTGTCCACTGAGTGCTGGGGTTATACTTGTTGCCACCATGTCTGTCTCCAAAGTCAGTTTCTAATAATTTACTACATTTAAATGTTATTATTTCTATATATGTATGTGTATATTTATGGGTGCCTTTGTGTGCTTGTGTAGATGTTGGGACAGTATGTGGGAGTTAGTTCTTTTTCTACCTTTTCTATCATGTGGGTCCAGGGGTCAAACTCAGGTCATTAGGCTTAGTGTCAAATGCCCTTACTGAACTTTTTTGCCATCAGGTAAGTAAATAGTGTGTGTGTGTGTGTGTGTGTGTGTGTGTAGACCAGGTCTTGTTCCTCCTGTCACCTCCCTAATGCTGAAATCATAGGTGTGTGTCACCCTGCCCAGCATGTATTTGTACACTTACTTATCAAATAATGTACTTTTGGCTGTTCCTAGTTTTTTGATACATGTGAAAAGTTGGTTTATGTGTATGCTTTATATTGAAACTGATTCCTCTAACTTATATCTTAATGTTCTGGTTCTCTTTGTGAGAGAAGTTTGTGTGATGATTAATTTCATGGGAGGCATAGGACTTTGCTTCTGCTTTTAATATGGTAAACCTGATTTGTGCCTTTCTAGGCCTTTCTCTCATAGCCTTTTCCCTGTCCCCACAGGCCGGGGCTTAAAGTCTCATGCCTACATCCACAGTGTTCAGTTCAGCCACCATGTCTTCCTCAACCTCCACACTCTCAAGTTTTACTGCCTTCCTGACAACTATGAGATCATTGATTCCTCGCTGGAGGATATCACGGTATGTGTCCCAGGTTGCTGGTGAGGGGCACGTTGTTTTGTGAGCTATCCCAAGGATCCCTGGAAAGTGCCCTCCCTACAAGAGGTCAAGGAAGTATTTGGAGGGAGAGCAAAAAGGTGAAATAAGTTCAGGATTTCAAAGTAAGTTCATGATGATAATTCTGTGGCCAGGAAGATTCCATTCCTGCCCACACAGTCTTGGGGGATGGGGGGCTTGGAATCCTGGTGCCAACGGAGAAGGAGGTGCTCCCATTTTTGAGCTAGATACATATGGCACCTCACTGGTAACTCAGAATCGTAGTCTTTAGGATCCTGTGGTTTCTGACAGTCATTGGTCATGGAGTTGACCAAGGTGCAGGTCTGAAGACAGACCTGGAATGCAGTGATTCAGGGTTAGACATGAAACTGTAGATTGGAGGACTTACTCTGTTACCTTTATCTTCATCCCTAAGGCTGGGGCCTTAGGGAGTGAGGTCAGGCATTCATGACCAGGGCATTTTTATTTTTGGTAGAAATTGCTATTCTGGACATATCTTAAGAGTTTTCTTACAACAACTTAGAGTTTTCTTTTGCTTGGCAGTATGTGTTGAAGCCTACTTTCACAAAGCAGCAAATTGCAAACTTGGATAAGCAAGCCAAATTGTCCCGGGCATATGATGGTACCACTTACCTGCCAGGGATCGTGGGACTGAACAACATAAAAGCCAACGACTATGCAAATGCTGTGCTGCAGGTAGGCTCAAGGAAGAACACTGGAGAGAAAAGATTGGAAGCAGTGTAAAGGCCACCAAGAAATTCCTGCTCTCTTAGAGAATGCAGGCAGAAGGTCTGTCTGGGGGCGCCACTTGAGCATTTGTTCTGCAGCCCGCAGAATGCTCCTCTCTGTCTGGTCAAGGGGCTAGCTGCCACATGCTGAGGGATTTTTTTCAGATTCTAGTTATGGCTCCTGAAGTTTCCGGAGCCATAAACTTAATAACGGGTAATAGCAGGTGGACTCTATTACTCGGCAATGCCAAAATTAAACAGCTGCTTGTATTTCTTTCTCTCCCTCTTGCCTTCCTTCCCTTCCTCCTTTCTTCCTTCCTTTCTGTGTGCTTGTATGTACTATGTGGGCTTGTACATGTGCGAGTGCAGAGACCTGTGGAGTCCAAAGAAAGGTGTTGGGTCCCCTGGAGTTGGAGTTACAGGCAGTTCTGAGCTGCCAGACATGCAGACATGGGTCCTGGAGGTCCCCTGCAAGGGCAGAATGCAGCCCTGAATACAGTTTTCAACAGTACTTTTTACGACTGTTTGCTTTTTTTTTTATTTGGTTGGTTCTGTGGTCTTGTGGGGTGTTTGTTTGTTGGTTTGGTTTGGTTTGGTTTTTCGAGACAGGGTTTCTCTGTATAGCCCTGGCTGTCCTGGAACTCACTTTGTAGACCAGGCTGGCCTCGAACTCAGAAATCCTCCTGCCTCTGCCTCCCAAGTGCTGGGATTAAAGGCGTGCGCCACCACGCCCGGCTGCTTTTGGACTTTTTAAGGCCATCCTAGGTCCGTCCCAGGCTTTGTCTGAATGCTAGCTAGAATAGCTTGGTCCCAAGCGGCTTTGTGTTAACTAGAGTGTTTGACTTCCAGGCTCTATCTAACGTTCCTCCTCTTCGGAACTACTTCCTGGAGGAAGACAATTACAAGAACATCAAGCGTCCTCCAGGGGATATCATGTTCTTGTTGGTCCAGCGTTTTGGAGAGCTGATGAGAAAGCTCTGGAACCCCCGAAACTTCAAGGCACATGTTTCTCCTCATGAGATGCTTCAGGCTGTTGTACTGTGCAGCAAGAAGACCTTCCAGATTACCAAACAAGGTGAGAAACAGGTCACCTTCCTCTCTCTGACATAAAGACTGATGTACACATTCATTTCCACCTTGCAGTGAATCCTGATAGGAACTGAAGGGACTGTTCCATGGATAGTGGATTAGGCTCTTCATTCTTCTCTGATCAGTGGGTCCCGTGCAGAGAAACCAAAGAGATTGCGGCTGAGTGAATACAAACTGTTTCATTTGGCAAAATAGTGGTATTGCTTCTGGGAAAACCTGGGTAAGGGCGTGTTGTTGGTGAGCAGCTGCCTGTACTGTGTTCCCCACCTGTGCGATGTCCCCCACTGGATGCTCAGGGAACTTTTGGCTCACTCTCGTCTCTCAGAGTCCAGTTCTGACTGCTTCTGAGTGAAGTCTCCGGGTCTTATGCAGCACCACATCACATCCATTTGTTCATCCTTTTGTGTTTGAGACAAGGACTCACTCTGGAGCCTTGACTGTCCTGGAGCTCACTGTGTGGACCAGGCTGGCCTCAAACTCAAACTCTGCCTGTCTCTGTCTCCCCAGTACTAGGTCATCCTATACTTTCCTTTTCTTGCTGAGTTTTAGAGCTGTGGTGATAAGGAATGTGATTATTCCCTTCTAGGAGCTCTCTGGCTAAATGGGGAGGGTTATTGTATAGGAAGGTAGTCAGACTGTGTTAAGTGCTGTGATAAGAGAATGCAGTCTCCACCTCATGGGAGCATCTGGGAAGAGTCCTGAGTGGTAGTAGAAGAGGAGGAGATGGGTTGTTAATAGGCATGCCAGTCAGTTAGGCATGGAGGTACCAGTGTATAGTTTGGCATGCACAAAAGTGTCTGGCATAGAGAGTAAGTAGTCATATCTCAGATTCCATGGTCAGTGGAGAGCCAAGGTGCTAGTTGGGAAGGAGGATTTTACAGTTTATGTGTCTTTGTAAAAAGATTGGATTATGTCTTAACAAGGTTGAGAATCAGTTGACACAAAAGTGTGATGTCAGATCTGTGTTTGAGAAACATTATTCTGAGCTGGGCATGGTGGTACATGTGCGTAGTCCCAGCACCTTGGAGGTGGAGACAGGAGTTCAAGTCACCTTTAGCTACATGAGGTCTTTTCCCCAAAATCCAAAAACAAAATAAAAACTCCATTATTCTGATAAATTACTTAAATAGAGGGAAAGTTTAGTGGCTTTTTAAAAAATTTTATTATTTTATGTGTGTAAATGTTTTGCCTTTATGTATAAGTCTGTGTACCATATGGATGCCTGGTACCTGAGGACGCCAGAAGAGGGTGTCAGATTCCCCACAAACTGGAATTATAGACAGTTGTTAGCTACCATGTGGGTACTAGGAAACCTGGGTTCCCCGCTCCCAAAAGAGCAGCAAGTGCTTTAAAGTGCTGAGCCATCTCTCCACCCGTCTCTACTCCACACCTTTTTTTCCTCCCTCCCTTCCCTCCCTCCCTCCCTCCCTCCCTTCCTTTCTTCCTTCTTCCTCTTTCCTTTTTTTTTTTAAAACAAAACAAAACACAAACAACAACAACAACAACAAAAAAAACATACTGTGTAAACCAGATCAGACAGGCCTGAAACTCAGCCATCAGTTTCTGTATCCTTCATGCTGAAAGTGAAGGCATGTGACACCATGCTTGTCTTGTAAAGGCTTTCAGAGTCTCAGGTATTTAAGGAAAGGAGCAGTAGACGATGATAAGGCAAGTAGGTACGGAGCTGAGACTCTTGGGGCTTAGAATTTTAGGATAACAGAGAAAGATTCACTTGGGAATAGACAGTGTACATTCATCAGAACCCCATGATTTATTCCCACATGAGCAGAAGTTACTGAGCCATTTGAGCAGTGTTTCACAGTTTACAACAAGGCCAGTAGCACCTCGTGTGCTAGAACCATCAGATTCCAACAGCTAGATTCATAAGTCATTTTGTTTCTGGACCAACTCTAAGGTTGTTTTGATCTTTAAGATTTGTTTTACTTTTAAATATGTGTATGGGTGGGTGGCTCTGTGCATATTTGTCCAGATGTCCATGAATTCCAGAAGAGGGTGTTGTCCCTGTAGCTGGGGTCACACGCAGTGGTGAGCAGTCCACTGTGGATGCTGGGAACTGAACTCAGGTCCTCGTACAAGCAATGGGCTCTTCATTTCTATTCCAAGGCTGCAACAAGATACGATATTTTTGTAGAGAAGTTTATTTTGTGTGCCATGGAAGGTTGTATCTGTCAGCCTTCCCTTTAGCTTTTGACAGCTTGGCAGAGTTAAAGCTTAATTGGTTAGACAATTGTAAACAAACCTTAACCCTAAGAATAAACTTCCACTTAACTAGTTTCTTCTGTCAGAGCAGTGTGTGTTGTTAGTGAAGCACAGTGTTCTCCTCTGAGACCTGGGTATGGCCAGTTGCTTAGATGTATGTGGGGTTTATGGAGAAGTTTTTGCTGTGGTCATTGTAATTAAATAGTGGTGGGGGAGTGGAGGAAAGTAATTTTGTAGAGTTGTCAGGCCTTTGGAATCAGGTAGATGAAATTAAAGAAGACTATGAAGTCTTATAGGTTTTAACTAGATGAACAGAGAGACAGACATTTGGGGAAAAGTAGCCATTATCCCAGAAAGAGTTGAGAGGCGGGCAGTTAGTCTCTTCTTAGGCACTCTTATCAGTGCCAGGAGTGCTGCTTCTTCCCAGAATCCTCTGTTCCACAGTGTATGTAGATGCCTTTTTAACACTCGCAACAGAAGTCACCTTCCTGAAACACATAAGATAGAGAAGGGAGGAAGTCAGAGCTGCTTTGGAGAAGTGGATGTTACAAGGTCTTTCTTCCTTCATTGCTGTCACAGGGTGATAAAATACATTCTGGGACAATGACAGGGTCACCAAATTACCTTGAGAGAAAGTGAAGACTGAAGACCTTGAGGAGTACAGGTGTTTGTGGTCAGGTAGAGGAGAGAGCACGGAGTCTGGGATGTGACTGTGGCTGAGAGGATGAGGAGGCCAGCCAGTACATGCTGGCTTCCTTCCTGCCTCTGAGCTTAAGCACGTTCCTCTTCCTTTTTTCCCAGGGGATGGAGTTGACTTCCTGTCTTGGTTTCTGAATGCTCTGCACTCTGCTCTGGGAGGCACCAAGAAGAAGAAAAAGAGTAAGTCATGATGCTTGGCAAAGAGCCCTATTTTCTTTTTTTCTCAAAAACTTTTTTACAAAGTTCTGTCTCTCTCTCTTTCTTTCTTTCTTTCTTTCTTGCTTGCTTGCTTGCTTGCTTGCTTTCTCTCTCTTTCTCTCTTTCTCTCTTTCTCTCTTTCTCTCTTTCTTTCTTTTTTTTTTTTTTTTTTTTTTTTTTTTTTTTTCTGAAAGAGGGTTTCTCTCTGTGGCTTTGGCTGTCCTGGAACTCACTCTGTAGACTAGCTAGGCTGGCCTCAAGATCCGCCTGCCTCTACCTCCTGAGTTCTGTGATTAAAGGTGTGCACCACCACTGCCCAGCTTGTCCTTTTCATTCTTAGCTTTGGGGTTGGGGGAGCAGGTGAGGGTTAGCATGTAGTATATATACTACCTTCCTCATTTGGAGACAGAGTACTGCCCCAGACCAAGCTATCCTAGAACTCAGGTTCCTCCTGTCTTAGTTTCCTCTGCTCAAATGACTTTGAACTCCTGATCCTTCTGTTTCTACCTCCCAAATGTCGGATTATAGCTGTGCATCATTAGGCTGCACTAGGCCTGCATAGACCTTGCTCTGTGTTTTGTTAGAATATGGTTATATTCTCAGCCTGGTTTTTCCTAGTTTGTTTTGTTGTTATTTTATCTTTTTTTTTTTTTTTAATCTTTGAAATATAGTCTTGCTGTGTAGCCTAGACTGGCTTTGAATTTATGATCCTCCTGACCCAGCCTCCCAAATACTAAGATTACAAATATACACCACCATGCTCGGCCCCAGTGGTATTTTGAGCAGAAATGCCTGGAGGATGTTATGTTAAGTGAAGTAAGCCAGAAAGAAGTTTTGACTATGTGTTATCACTCCAGAAGTGATCTTCCAGCAGCTGAGAGTAGAATCCTGGTTACCAGAGGCCTGAGGCTAGATGGGCTCAGATAAAGGAGTTGGCAGGAAGAGGAGCTCTCAGTGTTCGTTAACAGAGTAGAGTAAGAGTGGTTGACAGCCACTAACTGTATACTTCAGTGTAGCTGATAGGATTTTTAATGTTTTGAGCACAAGGAATGATACATGTTCAGAGATGGATATGCCAGTTAGCCTCAGCTGGTCCTCATTGCACTCTGTATGCATTTATTGAAATAGACTCTGTTCCATTAATAGTTCTGACTATCAATTAAAGTTCCTCACCTGCTCAGATTAAAGTTTTATTTACTAGGAGTGCTTGCATGAGTTTATGTACCTCACATGTGTGCAGTACAAGAGCCCTTAGAGAGCAGGGTGTGGCAAGCCCCGGGAAAGCTCATTTTGTTGTTGTGGTGGTAGTGGTGGTATGAGGGCTCTATCTGCATGTACACCTGCATGCCAGAATCCCATGGTTGTGACTCAACACGGATGGCTGGAAAGTGAACTCAGGACCTCTGGAAGAGCAGCCGGTGCTCTGGCTGAGCCAGCTCTCTAGCCCCCTGCTTTTGTTTTTTGAAACAGTGTTTCTGTGTAGTCCTGGAACTGGCTCTGAACACCAGGCTGGCCTTGAACTCACATAGGTCACCTATCTCTGCCTCCCCAAGTGCTGGGATTGAAGACAAGTACCACCACCCATTGGCCAAAACATGTTTTTACAGTTCAGAAATGGATAGAATTATAACCCTGGAAATCTTGACCCATTTTAAAATGGAGATTTGGGGCATTATGTTATAGACCCTTAGGTTTCTGCCAGCGCTAGAGCTAGTGAAGGACTGATCTGAATGTCAAGACCTGTACTTGGAGGCAAAAAGCTGGTCTCCTAGATTCACACACTAAATGTCCTTCTGACCCTCAGCCGCTCTTGGTTTAGTCATTTGATGTTTATTTTGAATACCAGTTGTAGCTTTTAGCTTATAGACTTCAGATCCAGGTCAATTGTCCTGGAAGCATACATAGTTTAGTTTTCTTCTTTATTTGATTGGTTGTGTGTGTGTGTGTGTGTGGTGTTTGTTTTGAGATAGGGTCTTGCCATGTTGCCTAGGCTGCCTCAAACTCCTAATCTTCTTCCTGTTTGCACTGCCTGAGAATAGGCTTGTCCCACCCAGCCCTCTTGTCCTCTGCGTTCTGATGGCTTTCTGGTGATGGAGTGTAGTATTTTGCTCTAGAATATTCGTCCTATCCATGAGGCGAACTCAGCCATGCTCATTCTCTCAGGTCTCTAACTTATGTCTCCCTGGGATTCCAGGAGCCCA